>MCJB01017224.1:15866-40406 GCA_002018475.1 Nicotiana obtusifolia
GGGGTATTATGATGGGCATGATGTCTTTGGTTTTGGAGATAGAAATGGAGGAGGAACCTCTCTGCTGGACTTTACTAGAGCATTTGATTTGGTGATAGCAAACTCAAATTTCTCGAAGAAGAGGGAGCACTTGGTCACCTTTCGGAGTTCGGTGGCCGAGACTTAGATTGATTATTTACTTTGTAGGAAGTCCATAGAGGTCTTTGCACGGATTGTAAGGTCATTCCAGTGAGTATCTCTCGACCCTTCATATGCTCCTGGTCATGGACCTTGAGATCACAAGGAAGAGGAGGAAGAGGGCGATGTATAGCCAACATAGGATCAAGTGGAGAGCCTTGACGGAAGCTAAAGCGCAGGAGTTGGGGGTCAAGGTGTTGACTATGGGGGCTTGGAGGAGTAGTGGGAACGCAAGCGCTATGTGGACCACAACTATGCAGTGCATTAGGGAAGCCACAAGAGAGGTAATAGAGGTCTCAAAGGGTTACTCCGATAGTCACAAGGGAGACTAGTGGTGGAATGGAGAGGTGCAAGGAAAAGTGGAAACCAAGAAAGCAGCGTATCTGAAGCTAGTGGAAAGTGTAGACGAGGAGGAGAAGAGGGCGAATATGGAGCATTATAAATTGGCTAAGAAAGAGATAGAGCTAGTAGTTACGGCGGCCAAAGCTGCAGCTTTTAGTCGTTTGTATGAGGAACTCGAGGGCCAAGGTGGGAATAAGAGATTGTTCAGGTTAGTCAAGGCGCGAGAAAGGAATGCGCGTGACTTGGACCAAGTAAAGTGCATCAAGGACGAAAAAGGTAGAGTTTTGTTTCTTTTTTTTTTTTGGTTAATTATATCATTTATTTATTATCAACAAAATGTTACAAAAATGGAGGGGGACATGAACCTTACCTCCCCGAAAAAGTACATATACCTTGTCCTCTTAAGTCGTTGACTAAATGTACCTAGATAGTAGTAAGTGGTTAGATGTTGTGCATTTTTTATCCTCCCTGTTTGGTGACCAATGTATGCAAGTGGCTAGGGTCTGTCAGACCTATAGTGATGTAATGACTATCTATCTTATAATGTTGATAGATAGTCATATGTACAAAAACAGTTAGAAGTGTGTTTAGGTACTGTACAAAATACATATGTTCCTAATTCTACTAGTTGAAAGGGGGGTATATTTCTTGTTCCATTGTAGCTACTATTGACAAAAGATTGTAGCTCCCTGTAAAGGTTGTTATGAGGCTCAAAATAGGGCAGTTCGGTGAGAGGTTGGCATTGATTGTGTGATCTGCTTCTGTTTCTTTGGCTGATGATGTGCTTTCTATCCTTGAGCATTGTGCTTTCATTGTTATGTTGTTGATTTGATAGATTGACATTCTGGTCTCCCTTTTGCTGCTTCTGGTGATTATCCTTAATTCTGTTGCTTGCAATTGTGCTCTTGAGATTGTGTTCATTTTTGATGTAGTTGCTTGATGTTGTTGCCTCTGTTGTGTCCTTGATGATGCTTCTGTGTGCTGTGATGCTGTTGATTGATGTTTCTGATGTGAAATCTGTTATGATTGATGTTGAGGATGCTGTTGGTGTTGTTTTGCTGTTTTTTCTGCTATCTGTGATGTCCTTATGCTGTCTGCAGGTGCATATGATGTTGGTTCTGAAAGTGATGAGGATGCTGATGGTATTGCTTGCCAGTGTTGAGTGTTTGGATCTCCTGCTTGTTGCTGCCTTTGTGTTGAAGTGACTGAGTATGTTGATGAGAGTATGGCTTGAAGATTGAGTGCCTGCTTTGTTGTTGGCTCTAGTACTGCTGTTGTCATTGCTGATAAAGCTGCTGCTGATGTTCCTACTGTTACTGGTGCTGTGTTTTGGTGATTGTTCAGTGCTGATCCAGTGGGAGATGCTTGGGATGTTGGAGTGTTTATGCTTATGTACTGTGATAAACCAGAGATGAGTAATGTTGGTATAGGGGCATGGTGATTGATGCAATTGAGTTAGAATGAGCACTGTAAGTGCTGATACCACACAACTCAATTGCGCCAATAACCTGAACCTATATGGACACTTACATCTAATGATAGCACTGCTGTTGTTGGTAGTGACTCTGATGTTGCCATTGTTGGTGTTGTGCTTGATGTTATCCTTCCAGTTGCTATTGTTACTGGTGCTGATAAAGAGAGATTGTTGCATTGCTTCCATGATTTGCTGCTGCTTTTTTCTTGAGGTTTGTGATCTAGTCCAATGCCAATAATTGTTGGAGCTTTTACTGCTGTTATTGCATTGCTGTCCCTTGTTTCTGGTTCCACTGCTTTTGGTATTGAATTGGATGGTCTTTGCATTTAGTGATTCCTGTGTGAGGTGTGTTACTCTGTAAGACTGTTCTGTTCCTTTGAAGACTAGAGGCTGCTTGTTTTCCTTGTTATTTTGTCTCACATTGCCACTGTCTTTGACTGAGTTTGCTGTTCCTTTTTCTTCTGCTTCCATTGTAGTTAGTGATGTAGCACTGTGTTTTTGCAACAATGAAGGTCTTGAGGATGGCTGATGTCTCTGCTCTTTGCTTTTGGTGTCTCTGCAGGCTTCTGCTCCTTTACTTGTCCTTTGTGTGTGCCAGTGTATTTGTGATAGGTTCAGTGAGGCTGTGATCTTTTTCCCTTGCTGTGTGTGTTTTCTTGGATGGTGCCTCAATGAATGCTTTGCAAATAGTTGTCCCTGCTTTTTCCTTTTGGTATTTCTGTAGTTTTCTGCTCCTTCAACAGTCCATTGCAAATGCCATTGTTCCTGCAAAAAATTCAATGAAATGATGAGAGAACAGGGAGGAGGGAATTGTAGCAGTTTCATCTGTTGTAACCATGTGTAAAGACTGGTTTGCTTCCTTGCTCCATCTGCTTGTAATACTGATGTGACTCTGAATTCTGCAGTATGTCTTCATTGTTTTCACTGGTGTTTTTGCTCTTGATTAGCTGCTGCTGTAGTTTGTCCCTATTAGCAAAGGGCATTATTTTTTCCATTATTACATTCCAGTTTTCCAACAAGGATGAAGCCTTCAATTTATGTAAATATGTGGCTGTTTCAGTCATATTTTTCCAACCAGACATTTGATATAGCCTTTTTTCCTGTTGCATCAGCTGAGATTGTTGTTGAGTTGTGTTTTCATTGTTTCCACTGATGTTTTCAGCTCTTGGTAGTTGATTCCTGTTCCAACCTGCGAAAACAAATAAACTGTATTCATTAGTGTAGATTGGCACTATGATCTTTCTGTTATTGGAACTGATTTTCCTTCTTATTTGTTCTTGCTTGTGTTCCTTGTTTGCTTTCTGCCCTACAATGTCCTTATTACTGGTCCTTTTGCAATTTTTACTCTTAAGTAAGGACATTGTGATTTATCAGCGTTCAAGATTTTCCTGGATACAATATCCAGTTGGCTGAATTGCTGACACTCAATTCTTCCTTCCTCTAGTGCTAGGTTTGCAAGGTGGTCTGCCAGCTTGTTCCCTTCCCTATAAGTGTGGGATGTTATCAGTGTGAGGGATTCTTTTATTTGGAGGATTTCTTCTATTTGATCTATTATACACCATGAGGGTTTCCAGTTGCCATTTACGATATTATTCAAAAGCATGGAATTTGTCTGTAGCCATATATGAGTGAAACCTTGTGTTATGCAGTATTCCAATGCTTCTTTGATGGCTGTTGCTTCTGCTACTGTGTTTGTTCCTTTTGTGATTTCTGTTCCAAATGCATATATTAGATCCCCTGATTCATTTCTCACACAGTATCCAATTGAGCTTCTTCCCGGATTTCCTTTTGATGTTCCATCAGTGTTGACCTTCACCCATCCAGGCTTTGGGAATTCCCACAATATTTTGCTGAAGTTTATCTTTGGGGTGTGGTTTTCTAGCATATGGAGGAGTTCACTCCATTTGTGAGGAGCATTTATTCCTGGTTTTCTAGTGTTGACTAGTGCTTGCAGTGTTATGGAGATTTGATATATGACTCTGCCAGTTGTGATTGGGATCCCTATCTCTATAACTGTTTCTTCTTTTCCAGAGCTCCCAGACAATGCAAGAGGGGAGAGCCTGCAGCACTGCTTTGATTCTATTGGTTGTTTGTGCTGTCTAGCATTTTGTTATTGCTTGTTGGAATGTCAATCCTTCCATTGCTATCCCTGCTCTTTGTAGAAAATACTTCCATACCTTGGTGGCAGTGATGGAGGTGAAGAAGTGGTGTGTCATGGTTTCCTCTTTTGGTTCAGTGCAGCACCAGCATTTGGAAGGCAAATGATATCCCCATCTTTTCAAGAGATCGGCTAGTGGCAATTTTGCCTTCCAGACTCTCCACATGAAGAAGGCAATCTTGGAAGGAAGCCCTTTGACCCAGATCATCATATAAGCTCTTTTTGGATTTTCTCTTTTTCTGAGGTACTCCCAAGTTGTTTTGACTGTGAATTGACCTTGATTTTGTAGCATCCAAAATGGGATGTCTAAAGTCTGTTCTATGTTTGGTGGCCTTATTGAGGTTGTTATGTGTTCCACCATCTCCTGTGGCAGAGCTTCTGACATCAGCTGCATGTTCCAGTCCCCATTTTGTAGAACATTATTTACATTCTGGATTGATTTATCAATTGGGAAGTTTGTTGGCATTATGAAATATAATGCTCCCAAGTTGGTCCAATTGTCATACCAGAACAATGATGATCCCATTTTGATTTTCCAGGCAATTTGGTGTTCTATGAGTTCTCTACATTGTAACATTTTCTTCCAGGTTTGTGATCCTCTTTTCCAAGGAACTATTACTGCATTTATTGTTTTACAGTACTTCTAGCGCATGTATGCACTCCAGAGACTAGGTTTAGTTCTGAAGTTCCACCATAGTTTGCAGAAGAGTGCCTTGGACAAGTCATGTAGAGATCTGAACATTGTTCCTCCTTCTTCATAAGGGAGGCATAGATTATTCCATGAGGACCAGTGTCTGCTGTTTCCTCCAACTGTGTTGCTCCAGAAGAATTGTGCAAAGAGCTTGTGAAGATTGTTGATTACTTGCTTTGGAGGGTTTACTGCTGATAGCAAGTGCACTGGCATGCTTTGCAACACATGTTTGATTAGGATAGCTCTGCCTCCAATTGATAGTAGCTTGCGTTTCCAGGATTGGAGTCTGTCTGCACTTTGTTGACTATGTCTTGATAGTATATGATCCTTTTCCTGGAGTAGTGCATTGGACATCCCAGATAGGTAAATGGAAAATTCTGTCTTCCAATAACTGTAATTCTTTCTACTTTTGCTACAACTCCAGTGCTTGCAGAGTGATGCAGAAAGATAGCTGATTTTGTTTTGTTGATCAGCTGTCCAGAGGCTATTTCATATGCATTTAGAACCTCCATAATCAGCAGTAGGGCGGTGGCATCTGAGGATGTGAAAATGATCATGTCGTTTGCATAGGCCAGGTGATTCATTTTTGGACTCCTTCTGGACATTCCAAAAGATTTGAAACTAGGATTTTGGTGGAGTGAATTCAAACCTCTGGAAAGGGCTTTTGCTGCTATGATAAAGAGTGTTGGAGACAGAGGGTCCCCCTGTTTGACTCCCCTTGTCGATTTGAAGAAGCCGTGGGGCTGTCCATTGATGAGAATTGAATACCAGTTGTTGCTCATGATGTCAAAGATCATGCCAATGAAGATTTCATTGAAACCCATTTTCCTTAGAACTTTAGTCATGAATAGCCAGGATAGTCGATCAAATGCCTTGGTCATGTCTATCTTGACGACTACATTTGGTCCTGCTCTTGTTCTTTGTCCTATGTTAGTGATGATTTCCTGTGCTAATAGGACATTTTCTACTATAGTTCTGCCTTTGACGAATCCTGCTTGCTCCTGTGAAATGAGAGTAGGTAGTATGTTCAATATCCTTTCATGTATTATTCTGGAGAAGATCTTGTTGACAAAGTTGCTAAGGCTTATGGGTCGCAAATCAGAGAATGTCTCTATCTCTTTTTTCTTGGGTATCAACACCAAGTTTGTGCGAGTCACACATTTTGGGAGTTGTCTTCCTGTGAAGAAAGCAGCAACCATATTTTGGATGTCATCCCCAATGATCTCCCAGCATGTTTGATAGAAAAGTCCTGTAAAACCATCTGGCCCTCCTGCACTGTCTCCCTTTAGGCTGAAAACAGCTTTTTTGGTTTCCCTTTTGTTGGGATTTTGATCAGTTCTTCATTTTGTTGCTCATCAATAACTTGCTGAATGTTTTCAAGGATTCTGAAGTCTGTGGGAGTGATTTTCTCTGTGAATTGATCCTTGAAGAAGTTGATAGCTTCTTCCACTATTTGTTCCTCCTCCTCCATCCAATTGCCTGCACTGTTCTGAATTCTGTTTAGCTGAAGCCTTTTTCTTTTGCCGTTAACCAAGGCATGAAAGAATTTGGTGTTTCTGTCCCCGTCTTTGAACCAGGCCATTCCTGCTTTTTGTTTCCAGAATTGTTCTTCTATTGCTAGGTACTTGATCATTTGTGCTTGCACCTTTTGCAGTCTTTCCCTATTCTGAGCAGTTGGTCTTTCTTCAAATTGTCTTTCATGTACTAGAACAACTTCTTCCATGCTTGTTATATTTTGAAAAATGTCACCATATGTTGCTTTGCTCCAGAGTGTCAATGCTCTTTTCAGCCTTTTGAGCTTGTAGTTGAAAAGTATGAAGGGGTCCCCTTGGAAGTCTGCCTGCCAGTTTTCTCTTACTACTGCTTCAAAGGTTTCCTGCTTGGTCCAGAAATTGAGGAATCTGAAAGGTTTTCTGATTGTTTTTGATTCTTTGTTCAGTTGCAATAGTAGATAACTGTGATATGAGCCTATTTTGGCCAAGTGTGTGATCTCAATTGTTGGGAAAGTTTTGCTGGAGGCTTTGATTTGCTAGACATCTGTCTAGCCTTTTGAAGATGTATTCCTCATCTGCTCTCCATTCCACCAAGTGTAAATGCTTCCTTTGAAGCCTAGGTCTGCTAGGCAACATATGTTTATGCAATGATTGAAGTCAGCCACTTCATTGAAGGGGACTGAAAGCCCCCAAACTTTTCCTCTTGGTCACTGATGACATTGAAGTCTCTCCCCACTAGCCAAGCTACTGTTATGCTTTGTGCCAGGTCATATATTGTGTCCCACAATTCAATTCTTTCTGTTGCTGTGCATTTAGCATTGACCAGTGTGAGGATGAATTCCAACCTTGTGTTTGTGTGTGTGAGCTTTAATGTGATCTGTTGTGTTGTGTCTGAAAGAGTGGTGACTTCATAAGTAGCATCAATAAACACCCAAATTTTGTTGGAGACATTAGCTAAAGCTTGTGTCAGTCCTATTCTTCTTCTGTATTGTTCCATTCTCCTTAGTTGTTTCTTTGGTTCCATGATGCCAATGAATTCAAAGTGATGTTTGTTGTGAAGTGTGATCATCCTTTCAAAAGCCTGCATTGTGTTGACTGATCTGATATTCCATATGATTGCATTCATTGATCTTTGTTAGGAAAGATTAATGTTCTTCTTGATTTATCTTTTGAAGAGGTACTTTTGGCATTGCTTTGCTTCCTCTGAGGGTGTCTGTTTGGTTTCAATTTGCTGATTTGTGTTGGGGAGAGATCTCCTTGCCTCATTATGTTTCTGATATGTTGAGTAATGTCCTCTTCATCCATATCTTTGTCAGTGTGAACATTTCTGACAGCTGCTGTGATTGGCAGGTTCTTTGGCCGGATGATTGCTTGCAATTGATCTCTTATTATGCTTCTCCTGGTAATCAGTTCATTGTTAGTTGTTCTTTCCTTAGCTACTGTTACTATTGCTTGTTTCATTTTCAGATTTGCTTGATTTTTGCTTTCTTTGTAGCTCTGTGTCAGTAGCTTATTGTTATGGAAATCTTCTTCTGAGGTTTCACTTTCATCTTCCTTTTGTATTCCTTCTGGGATTTCTCCATCTTCTGAGCCTTCCTCTAATTGGTCTGCCCATAACTTTCCTGTGATTAGTTCAAGTTGCTTTTCATGTGTCAACAGCTTTTCAGCAGTTTTATTTTCCTTTTGCTTGCTGCTGTTGTTTACCAATTGTGAGCTTTGTTGTGATGTGATGCTTGTGCTTTCTGCCCTGCAGGGAAATTGTTGGACATTGCTGGTATTTGTTTCCTTTGTGGAGGGTGTCAGTGTGCTATTTTTGTTTGCTGTTTTACTATAAAAGCTTTTCTGGATCCATTGTGAAGTGGTTTCCCTCTCTTCTATGCAATTCTTGCTTGCTGTTGATGCTTCTGCAACTGTTTTTGTTATTGCTTGTGTCATTTTGTTGTGTTGACTGCTGGTTGAGGCTGTTAGCTGCTGGTTGAGGCTGTTGGAGCTGTTGGAGTTGTTAGCTGGTGTACCATCCAAGGCTAATTGCCTGTTTGTTGTGATAAACAGTTCTGTTGCACCATCTGAGGTTAATTGTTTTTCAGTTTGGGTGGTTGCTCCTTCTGGTGTGATAATTTGGTTGTTTTTTGCTGCAGTTGTTCTTTTTTCTACTTGCTTGAGTCTTCAACTCTGGACTACTACTTAAATGACTGCATGGGTGATTGCCAAGGGAGTGTGTTGTTATGTTATCAGATAATATTGTAAAGCTTGATTGTTTTCCTGCTTGCTCAGCATTGTTGCTGGTGTCATCCTGTGATGTTTTATTGCTTGCAGCTATGATTGCTGTGCTGGTTGCTGGTGGGGTTCCTGTTGCATTCATTGCTGCCCTGTGATTAACAGCCTTATTGGCATTGTCAAGCTCATTGTCAACCTTATTTGCATTGTCTACCTCCTTGACACTGTCAGTCTTATCAGCCAGTTTTGAGGCTTTAAACTATTGTGCCCTTGTGCTTTATTGTGTGTCATTGCTGCTGGTGTTTACAGTGTTTACCATTTATGTTGGATTTCCTTGACAGATTTTGCTGCTGGTGCCTTCATTCCTTATGTGACTGCTTGAGTTTCTTGATACATCATGCGTATTTTTGTTTCCTACAGTGTCTGAGCTCATAGTGTTTGGATGACTTCCTTGGCTGCTGATTTTCTCAGTACTCAATTGATTTAGATTGAGATTATTTGCAATGACCATTTGTTCATTGCTTCCTACTGCTATGTCTGTGCTAGGTACCGTGACTTCAGTTTCATAGACTTCAGCAGTGTGGTTGTCTGCAGCATTTGCATTGCCCTGGTCTAATGCATCAAATTTGTTTGTGACAGGTACCTGTTGAGTATTCTTTTCGATTGATTCTTTTTGTTTCCCATGTTTGTGAATTGCCTTGATGTGCATTCTATTGTCTTTGAGTTCTTTCCATTGAGGGCCATTATTGCCTACTACCTTGCCACTTGACAAAATCAGCATTGGATGTTCTTTTACTGCTAAATCCTTGCCCTTTGGTTTCCTTTGCTCTGTTGGCCTTTGTTCTTCAGCAGTGTCTGTGTCTAGAATTTCCGGATGTAGCTTCCAACACTCAATCATTTCATGCCCTTGAATCTTACATTGCTTACAGTATGTTGGGAGGTAGTTATACTGTATTTTGATCCATTCGGTTCTGATTTCCCCTGTTGCTTCATTCTCTATGTCTAATCTAACCTTTTGGGGCAATTCTGCTAGCAAATCAACTAACACCTTTACTCTTGCACAGCTTGGCCTTGTCTTGTTTATTGTTGCTGCATCCAAGTGCGAGTGAAAATAGGCACTCCTTTACATAATAAGTGGGGAGCAGGTGCGGGAAGGAAATCCATGCCATTGCCATCGACGTTTCTTCTCCAAACTTGAACTTAGTGTCATAAATGAACTGCCTCATCTGATACTCGAAGCCATCTTTGGCTTTGGGGTAGCATGTGCTTTTTGAAGTGATTTTTATGAAATCCTCCCACAAAGTTAATCTGATGAGCACGTGTTTATCTCAGAAAAAACCAATGTTACACTCACCTCTGATTCCACACCAGATTGGGATGATTTTTCTGAGCTCTTGCAAGTCCGGCCACCCGTATGAGAACTTACCCAGTACCGCAAATTGTAGACCTTCTCTGATGTTCATATGGGATACCTCTGCTTCAGTGTATTTGATAATCGGTTGTCCATGCATGTATGTTGCCTTCTTGATCGGAATTGGTTCAATTCTTCTGCTAGGGTTCGAATCTGCATTGTTGTTTAGCATTGCTGGCTTAAACATTTGAGAGTAATCTAGGGGTTTGGGTGTGGGTGAAATGGTGTTTGGTGCGAGTGAAGTGGTCTGGGGTGGCTGGCCAGGCAGAGTTTTGCCGGCCGGCGACGCCATTGTTGGCGTTTAAGTTTCGACTGTAACGTCGTTCTCTCTCTAGTCGTCGCAGTCGCCAGACGTTCTCTCTCTTCAGTATTGACACAACTACAGGTAGAGTTTTGTTGGATGAGGGGCTTATCCGATGTAGATGGCAGACCTACTTCCATAGTCTCTTGAACAAGGAGGGGGACAAGAGCAATGTACTAGGTGATTTGAAACTCTCCGGGAGTCGTTGGGACTTTGGGTATTGTAGGTGGATTAGAGTTGATGAAGTTGAAGGGGCTATGCATAAGATGAGCAGGGGAAAAGCGACCCAGCCGGATGAAATCCCGGTGGAGTTTTGGAAGAGTGCGGGCAAGGCAGGCTTGGAGTGGCTCACTAGGTTATTTAATGTCATTTTTAGAAAGAAGAAGATGCCCGAAGAGTGGAGGTGGAGCATGATAGTTCCTGTATACAAGAACAAGGGTGATATCCAAAATTGCAATAACTATTGGGGTATCAAGCACCTTAGCCATACTATGAAAGTCTGGGAGAGAGTGGTAGAGCTAAAGGTGAGGAGGAATGCATCTATCTCCGAGAACCAGTTTGGGTTTATGCCGGGGCGTCCGACTACAGAATCCATCCACCTTGTTAGGAGATTGATGGAGCAGTATAGGGAGAGAAAGAAGGACTTACATATGGTGTTCATCGACTTAGAAAAAGCGTACGATAAAGTTCCGAGGGAGGTTTTGTGGAGATATTTGGAGGCTAGAGGTGTACCTGTTGCCTACATTAGGTTGATTAAGGACATGTATGATGGAGTAAAGATCCGAGTAAGGATGGTAGGTGGTGACTCGGACCATTTTCCAATTATGATGGGGTTGCATCAGGGGTCCGCACTCGACCCTTTTTTGTTTGCTCTGGTGATGGACGTACTGACGCGCCACATCAACGGGAAGTGCCGTGGTGCATGCTATTTGCAGATGATATTATATTGATTGACGAGACGCGAGACGTTGTGAATGTGCAATTAGAGGTATGGAGGCAGACCCTGGAATTTTAAGGTTTCAAGTTGAGCCGGACCAAGACAAAATACTTGGACTGTAAGTTCAGTGGCATGACTCAAGGAGGGGAAGGGGAGGTGAGGCTGGACTCACAGGTCATTCCTAGGAGAGGAAGTTTTAAATACCTCGGGTCTATTATTCAGAGCGATGGGAGATTGATGAAGATGTCACACATCGTATTGAGGCGGGATGGATGAAATGGAGACTCGCCTCCAGTGTTTTATGTGACAAGAAGGTGCCACCGAAACTTAAGGGTAAGTTCTACAGAATGGTAGTCAGACCTATGATGTTGTATGGGGCTGAGTGTTGGCAAGTCAAGATCGCTCATGTCCATAAGATGAGATAGCAGAGATGAGGATGTTGAGATGGATGTGTAGGCACACCAGGTTCGATAGGATCAGAAATGAGGTTATTTGCGACAAGGTGGGTGTGGCTCCTATTGAGGACAAGATGCGGGAAGCGTGGCTTAGGTGATTTGATCATGTGAGGAGGAGGAGCACAAATGCCCTGATGAGGAGGTGTGAGAGGTTGACATTGGAGGGCCTAAGGAGAGGTAGAAGTAGGACAAAGAAGAGGTGAGGAGAGGTGATTAGGCAAGACATGGCGCAACTTCAGCAGACCGAGGACATGACCCTGGATAGGATTAGAGAAGGTATTCTAGAGTGTTCATAACAGTCGTATTGGCACGCAGTTTCGCTTTTTGTTGGTAGTAGGTTTTATGACTATCCGTTGGTTTCTTTCTTTATTGATCACCTTACTATCTTGTTGTTTCTATTATGCTTTTATATGGATTTTTGGTACTGTCCCTTCTTGTCTATATTTTCATTAATATGGTGCTTATGTTTTCTTGAGCCGAGGGTCTATCGGAAACAACCTCTCTATCCTCACAAGGTAGGGGTAAGGTCTGCGTACACATTACCCTCCCCAGACCCCATGGTGTGGGATAATACTGGGTATGTTGT
This sequence comes from Nicotiana obtusifolia, assembly GCA_002018475.1. Taxonomy (NCBI): domain Eukaryota; kingdom Viridiplantae; phylum Streptophyta; class Magnoliopsida; order Solanales; family Solanaceae; genus Nicotiana; species Nicotiana obtusifolia. The sequence goes on from MCJB01017224.1 coordinate 28,109, forward strand.
TGTTGTTGTTGTGTACTTCATTAGACCTTATGACTCTGTACCATCGGTTTTGGGGATTATATGACTGTTTTTCTATTTTGTTTTCATTATAATATTTACCAGTTTAATATAATATCTTACTCGTTATTTTTGCTAAATTCTCAATGTGTGTTAGGCTTACCTAGTCTTAGAGACTAGGTGCCATCACGATTCCTATGGTGGGATTTTTGATCCTGACTAGTTGGTATCAGAGCTCTAGGTTCATAGGTGCTACGAGTCATAAGAAAGTTTAGTAGGGTCTTGCGGATCGGTATAGAGACGTTTGTACTTATCTTCGAGAGGCTACGGAACTATAAGGAAATTCCACTATTGTCATTAATTATCATGCGGATTTGTTGATTTCGAAATCTAACCTTTTATCTTTCTATTCTCTCACAAATGGTGAGGACGCGCAGTATTAGATCAGATGATCAAACACCCGCGCCCCCTGCTAGAGCTGTGAGAGGTCGGGTCAGGGCCGGGGCTGGGGTGGAGGCTTAGGAGGGGCACGTGCTGCAGCTAGAGCACCTATCCGAGCAACGATTGAGGAGCCACTAGTAGCTCCGGTTGGGGGACAGGCACCCGAGGCGCCTGTTGCTGCACTTGGACTCTAGGAGACCTTGGCGCACTTTCTAAGTATGTTCAGTATTTTAGCTCAGGCGAGATTGATCGCAGTTGCACCAGCTATATCTCAGGCTGGGGTAGGAGCTCAGACTCCTGCGGCTCGTAATCCAGAACAGCAGGTGCATGTTGATCAGGTCCCGGGAGTTATGCCTGCACAACCCCTTATTCTGGTTCATCTTGAGGCCAGGCCAGAGGCATCAGAGGAGGAGCAGAGAAGACTTGAGAGGTCCAAGAAATATGATCCTCCTACTTTCAGTGGCACAGTTACTAAAGATGCACAAGTTTTCTAGACTAGTTTCACCGTATCCTCTGCACTATGGGCATTGTGGAGGAGGAGTCGCCTTTACTACATTTCAGTTGCCAGGGGCAGCATATAGGTGGTGGCAGGCTTATAAGGAGGGTAGGCTAGCTGATGCAGTGCCACTTACTTGGGCTCAATTTTCAAATATGTTTTTGAGGGAGTTTGTTCCCCAGACCCTCCGGGATGCGTGGCACACAGAGTTCGAGCAGCTGCATTAGGGGACTATGACGGTGTCAGAGTATGCCATCAGGTTCAATGAGTTGTCCCGTCATGCACCTGATTTGGTTTCTGCAGTCAGAGAGCGAGTCCGTATATTTATCGAGGGGCACAGTTACGGTCTTAAATTCAGTATGGCTCAAGAGTTGGAGATGGATACTCCATTCTAGCAGGTTATGGAGATCACTAGGAAGGAGCCTATGAGTGGCAAGGAGAGGGAGGATAGGGAGGCTATGAGGCCTCGAGATTTTGGAGGATTTAGTGGTTCCCGTGCTGCAGTTTCAACTCGTCATGACAGAGGTTATGTGAGTCAACCAATTTATTTAGCACTTCCATCTACTCATAGTGCTCTAGCTATCCGAGGTCTCAGGTTGCCTTTTGGGTACATCCACTTTCCAATGCACCTCCTGCACGGGGTGCCTTCTTTGGTCAGTCTAGTTGACCGAGTCAGACTTAGTTCCTGCATCCATACCTGCATAGAGGTTGTTTCGAGAGTGGTAACACTAGGCATATGGAGAGGGATTGTTCCAGACTTAGGAGGGGTACACCTTCATAGACTCCACAGGCTCCACGGATTCCACAGGGTCCACAGGCTATGGTTGCTGCTCTAGTTGCCGCTCCACCTGCACCGCTAGATAGAAGTGGAGGTCAAGAAAGATGATGTTGTCCTAGAGAGGGAGGCCAGGACCGTTGCTATGCTTTTCTAGGTAGGACTGAGGCTGTTGCATCGGATACCGTCATCGCATGTATTGATCCAGTCTGTTATAGGGATGCATCAATTTTATTTGATCTGGGTTCCACTTATTTGTATGTGTCATCTTATTTTTCTCCATATTTGGATATATCTCATGATTCTTTGAGTGCTCCTGTATATGTGTCTTCGCTTGTGGGAGATTCTATTATTGTAGACCGTGTTTATCGGTCGTGTTTAGTCACTATCGGGGGGTTATGAGACCAGAATTGACCTTATTCTACTCAGTATGGTGGACTTTGACATGATATTGGGCATGGATTAGTTGTTTTCCTATCACGATATTCTGGATTGTCATGCCAAGATTGTAACATTAGCTATGTCAGGGTTACCATGGTTGGAGTGAAGGGTTATATTGGATTATGTTCCTAGCAGGGTGGTGTCCTTTCTAAAGGCCCAGCGAATGGTTGAGAAGGGGTGTGAAGCATATCTAGCCTTTGTAAGAGACGTAAGTGCTGATACTCCTACAGTGGAGTCAGTTTGATAGTGAGAGATTTCCCAGATATGTTTCCAGCAGACCTACCGGGCATGCCGGCCGATAGGGATATCGATTTTGGTATTGACCTGCTGTGGGGCACTTAGCCCATTTCTATTCCACCATATCTTATGGCACCAGTGGAGTTGAAGGAACAAAGGAACAACTTTAGGAGTTGCTTGATAAGGGATTCATCCGGTTGAGTGTTTCGCCTTTGGGTACTCCAATTTTAATTGTGAAGAAGAAGGACGACTCTATGAGGATGTGTATTGATTACAGGCTGTTTAATAAGGTCACAATCAAGAACAAGTACCCACTACCGCTTAGTGATAATCTGTTCGACCAGCTTCAGGGTGCTCGAGTATTCTCGAAGATTGACTTGAGGCCGGGGTACCATCAATTGAAGATTCGGGATTCGGACATTCTGAAGATGGCCTTTAGGACTTGCTATGGTCACTATGAGTTTTTAGTGATGTCATTTAGGCTGACCAATGCCCCAGCAACCTTTATGCACTTGATGAACATTATATTCCATCTATATCTTGATTCTTTCATTATCGTGTTCATTGACGACATATTGGTGTATTCTCGTAGTCATGAGGATCATGAGCAGCACTTGAGGATCGTGCTCAGACCTTGAGGGAGAAGAAGCTATATGCTAAACTCTCCATGTGTAAGTTTTGGCTTGATTTGATGGCAATTTTTGGCCATGTAGTGTCTAGTGAGGGGATTAAGGTGGTTTCGAAGAAGGTGGAGGAAGTTCGGAGTTGGCCTAGATTGTCTTCTGTTGTTGAGATCCGGAGTTTCCTACGTTTGGCCGGGTATTATTGCCATTTCTTGGAGGGTTTTTCATCCATTGCAGCTCCTTTGACCAGATTGACTCTGAAGGGTACCCCGTTTAGGTGGTCCGACGAGTGTGAGGAGAGCTTTCAAAAACCTAAGACCGCCTTGACCACAACTCCAGTTCTAGTTTTGCCTTCAGCATCGGGTTCTTATATAGTTAGATGCTTCGCAGATTGGCATTGGGTGTGTATTGATGCAGGAGAGTAGAGTGATTGCTTATTCTTCGCGTCAGTTGAAGCCCAATGAGAAGAACTACCCAGTACATGATTTAGAGTTGGTAGCCATTATTCACCCATTGAAGATATGGAGGCACTATCTCTACAACGTGTCTTGTGAGGTATTTACAGATCAAATGAGTCTACAACAGTTGTTTAAGCAAAAGGATCTGAATTCAAGGTAGCGGAGGTTGTTAGAACCATTAAAGGACTATGATATTACCATTCTTTATCATCCCAAGAAGGCCAATGTGGTGGCCGATGCCTTGACTAGGAAGGCTAAGAGCATGGGGAGTCTTGCTTATATTCCGGTTAGAGAGAGACCATTAGCATTGGATGTTCAAGGTTTGGCTAATCGGTTCGTGAGGTTGGATGTTTCGGAGCCTAGCCAGGTTCTTGCTTGTGTGTTTTCTCGGTCTTCCTTGTATGAGCGCATCAAAGTGCGCCAGTATGACGACTCCCATTTGCTTGTCCTTAAGGACACAGTGCAGCACAGTGATGCCAAGGAGGCTTCTATTGGAGATGATGGGGTGTTCAGTATGCAGCGCTGGATTTGTGTGCCCAATGTGGATGGGTTGCGTGAGTTGATTCTTGAGGAGGCCCATAGTTCACGGTATTCCATTCATCCGCATGCCGCAAAAATGTACTAGGATTTGAGGCAACACTACTGGTGGAGAAGAATGAAGAAAGACATTGTGGAGTATGTGGCTCGGTGTTTGAACTGCCAGCAGGTGAAGTACGAGCATCAGAGACCGGGTGGTTTGCTTCAGAGACTTGATATTCTAGAGTGGAAGTGGGAGCATATTCACCATAGATTTTTTGTTGGACTTCCACAGACCTTGAAGAAATTCGATGCAATGTGGGTCATTGTGGACAGGTTGACCAAGTCTGCACAAATCATTTCGGTTGTGAGTACCTACTATTCAGAGTAGTTGGCTCAAGTTTATATTCGTGAGATTGTTCGTCTTCATGGTGTGCTGGTGTCTATTATCTCAAATTGAGGCAGGTAGTTTACATCGCATTTCTGGAGAGCTCTGTAGCGTGAGTTTGGCACACAGGTCAAGCTGAGCACGACATTTTATCCCAGATGGACGGGCAGTCCGAGCGCACCATTCAGATCTTGGAGGACATGTTGCGTGCCTGTGTTATGGATTTTGAGGGTTTATGGGATCAGTTCCTACCGCTTGCATAGTTTGCCTACAACAATATCTACCAATCAAGTATTCAGATGGCTCCTTCTGAGGCCTTATATAGGAGGCAGTGTCATTTTCTAGTTGGTTGGTTTGAGCCAGTGGAGGCTAGGTTGTTGGATTTGGTTCGGGATGCCTTGGAGAAGGCAACTTAATTTAGGATCGGCTTCGTACAGCACAATCCAGGAAAAAAAGTTATGGTGATTGAAGGGCTCGTGATGTAGCATTCATGGTGGGAGAGAGAGTTCTACTCAGAGTTTCACCCATTAAGGGTGTGATGAGGTTCGGGAAGAACGACAAGTTGAGCCCTAGGTATATTTGTCCTTTAGAGATCCTTGAGAGGGTTGGTGAGGTGGCCTACAGACTTGCATTGCCGCGCAGCTTATCGGGAGTTCACCCGGTGTTCCATGCTTCCATGCTCCGGAAGTATTTTGGTGATCCATCACATGTATTAGATTTTAGCTCATTTCAATTGGACAAGGATTTGACTTATGTTAAGGAGCCGGTGGCAAATGTGAACTCTACATCAGAGGCCCAAAAGTCACAAATGTGCCTCTTAGATCGCATATACGGCTAGTTTGCAAGTGCAAACCCTTTCTTCGCAATTACGAGATTACCCAGCCCAAGCCCCTGCTTGCAAATGCGATGTCTTGATTGCAAAAGCGAGGCTCGCATTTTCGAGCCAGACCTTGCAAATGCAAGATCTGCAGACCAGCACCAGAAACAACAGTGCACCAGTAGTCCTCAAACCATCCAAACTCATTCGAAATGCGTCTGAAACTCACTCGAGCCCTCCGGGCTCCAAACCAAACATGTACACAAGTGTAATAACTACATATGAACTCGCTCTCATGATCAAAACATAAAAATAACATCTAAATCTACAAATTTAACATCTAAACGAATGAAATTCAAAGGAAAACTCAAGAACCTCTAGAATTGCAACCAAGCGTCCAAATCCTATCAAACCAACACCGAATTGCACCAAATTTTTGCAGATAAGTTTCAAATAGTAAAATAGACCTATACCAAGTCCCAAACCAAAATCCAAACCCGATAGACATAAAGTGAACCTACGGTCAAGCCTAGGAAATTTTCGAACTTTCAAATTTCTAACTTCCGGCAAAATAAGACAAATCAACCTAGGGACCTCCGAAATTAATTTTGCGCATACTCCCAAGTCCAAAATTACAATACAGACATACCAAAATTGTCAAACTACTGATTCGGGGTCGTTTACACAAAATGTTGACCGTAATCTTTTAAAGTCAAAAATTATATTTTCTTCAAATTTTCACATAGCAACTATTCAGAAAAAGACATGGACTGCGCACTCAAATGAAGAAACATCAAATGAATCTAATAGAGTTTTGGAAAACTGAAATAAGGACTAGTATTAAAAACGACCTATTGGGTCATCACAAAACTAAGACTAACAAATGTCTCTCTGTAACGACCTGACCGGTTTTGGAGCATTTGCATTCCGTTCGTTGGTTTAAGGTCTTGAGTAGCTTCATATGAGGTATTACATAACTTGTGTGTATGGTTGATTTTGGTTTTCAAGTTGCTCGGAATTCATTTAGAAGAATGATTCTCAATTTACTACCTGGAAGTTGGAGTGTTGACCAAGTTTGACATTTTTGAATTTGACCTCGGATCAATGTTTTGATGTTCCTTCATGTCTCAATGGTGATTTTGGACTTGGTTGTCCCGAATTTGAGTTCTAGTATTCCTAAATGATTTTGAGGCTAATTGCTGAAAGTTAGAATTTTGAGGGTTTGGAGAGTCGGTAGGTTTGAACAAAAGTTGACTTTGTTGTTATTGATGTCCATTTAGGATTCTGAGCCTTGAAATAGGTTCTGTATGGTTATTGTGACTTGTGTGTGAAATTTGGGCTCATTCTAGATTGGTTAGGCTTGAATCAGACGCTTGGTTGATGTTTAACGTTTATGAACTTAAGAGTTTTATCTTGATCAATGATTCATGATTTTGATGTTATTTGTGCATGATTTGGGGCCTTGATTAGGTTCGTGTTGTGTTTTGGGACTTATTGGTATGTTCGGATGGGGTCCCAAGAGGCTCGGGTGAGTTTCGGGGGAGTTTTGGACCGTGTTGGATGATGTTAGCATTGCTGATTTTCTACTGTTTCTGATGTCCTTCGCGATTGCAAAGGACTAACCGTGATCGCATACTGATTTTTGGAGCTAGGACAATTTGTTCTTAGTGTTCGCGACATAGGGTCGCGTTTGCGATGGTTTGGCGATTCATGGGTTGTGTTCGCGTCTGGATGTAGCGTTTGCATCTGGATGTTGCATTTGCAATGATGTGCAGGCTTGGAAGATGTTGTTTATCACATTCACAAGGGTGATTCCGCAAATGCAAAGGCTTATTTCAGGACAATACATATAAGTTGTTAATTTTGGTAGGATTGCTCGATATGGGCAGGTGTTGATAGACATGGATTGTGGCACTACGTCATGTGGCTTAGGTGCCAAGGCATGACAAGACTGTGGCATTAGCATGGCCATGGTAAGGCAAAGGCAACAGGTAGCAAACACATAGAAAGGGCTGGAAAAGTTAAGGCAGGGCGTGGCAAGGAAGACGGGCACGGGCAAGGCAGAGTCATGAGCGAGCTGGGCATGCAACATTGGCAGACATGCGCGCAAGGCATGCTGCACATTGGCATGGCGATTTGAGCTCAGTTTATCATATTTTGAGATTGAGAGCTCGGATTGAGGCAATTTTTAGCACTGGGATTGGGGCAAGTGTTCTTGACTCGGTTTTGAATGTGATTCATGATTCTATATTTGATTTTTGCATTTGATCGATGAATCCAAAAGAGAAATTGGAGTTTAGGCAAAACTTTTTTAGAGTGAATAATTTGGTTTTGAAAATTGATTCGGAGTCGGATTTGAATGAAACTTGTATGGTTGGACTCGTATTCGAATGAGTTATCATAACTTTTGGGGTTTGTTTGTTTTCGGGGTGCGAGTGAGGGGTTGACATTTTGGTTGACTTTGAGTATTGATTAAATATTCAACCTTTATCGTTTGAGTTTGATTCCTATGACATTATTTGATGTTTTTGAGTTGCTTTTGCTAGATTCATGCCATTCATAGGTCGATTCGCACGGAAAGGCATTTTAGAGTATGGATTTGGCTTGTTGGAGGTAAGCATCTTATCTAAACTTGTTTGAGGCACTAGTTGCTGAGTTATTAGTGATAGCTACGTGCTATGGGTGGGCACATGTGAGGGGTTGAGCCCATGTGCGTGCGCCGGGGTATTATTCACGCTTGGGTAGTGCTTAGGCCATGACTTGAATTGATTGCTAAGCTTCATGCTATTATGCTTCTTTTGTTTGTACCCATTTATAAGCTAATTGGATAATATTTGAGGTCACATATTGATTAATCTCCTGATTGAACATGATAGTTTCTACTTTCATGATATTACTGCTTAATTTGAGCTATGGTAGTACACTTCGCACATGCATACACCTTAGTATGTCATTAATATCAGTCCATGAGTATGTAATTTGATATCCATTTTTCATGTACATGCGTTTTGCATAAATGCTTTATGTGTCATATGGATTGGATTAATAGCACGTGAGTTGTCCGTGTAGGTCGTTACTATTGACATGTAAGTTGTCTTTGCGCGTTATATATTGGCATATGAATTGTCCGTGCTGTTGTTACTATTGGCATATGAGTTGTTTGTGCAGTTGTTATTATTGGCCCGTGAGTTGTCTGTGCAGCATGTGAGTTGTTCGTGCAGCGTATGGATAAGGATCCATCCCCCTAGGTCACCCTCTCATGTTTCTCTCTTGATGGTGTACACGTAGGTTATGAGAAACCCAGCTTTTTGGTTGATGTGGATTTTGGTAAAGTTGATCATTGTTTGAACTAGCATCTCTTCTCTATTTGCAAACTCCTTAGATGTTTACGCGATTTTCTACATATCTTCTCCATATGCTCGCTCCAGAATGTATACATGCCTTTATGCATATCTTTCCTATATGCTTCCTTACTTAATTAGAAGAGACACAATACATATATTCTCTATATGTGTATCCGTGTGACTTGACTTGTTTAATCACGCATAACTTGTCTATATGCACTTGTTGAAGAACTTATCGCTATTTCACGCATATCTTCCCTATATGCAACTGTGGATGATTATTCGATACTTTACACATATACGAGTTTGATGATTTAATTATATTTGACGCATATCTTCTCTATATGCTGGGTTGTTAATTGGTTCAGGGCCTAGCATATTGCCTCTATGTGCACCAATGTGGTTTTTTCTATGTTATATGATTAGATGGCACCATTGCTGTGTACTTGTAAAATTCAGGAATTGAACATGTTATTAGTGAGTATCATTAATAATTCCTGCCACTATTACCTCATCGGGGTTAGTTATGGTAAAAGCTGAGTATATGGGGTCAGTTGCACTCATGTTACGCGTCTTCACCTTGTGTGTGATCTTGGAGCTGAGTTGCTGTGGGTGACAGGAGTTGGCATTGAAGGTGTGTATGCTTTTCGGATATAGTTACCGCTTGTCCTTAGTAGTTTTGGATTCGTACTTTATTTATGTATATTCTAAACAGATTTTGTATTTATTTTCATTTTTTAAATAGAAATCTTAGTGGCTCGTGACTTCTACTACCCATCCTTGGGATATTGTATGGAAATTCAGCTATTTCGCTTATTGATTACTTATTTGTTTTCATTAGAATTGTGTAACTGTTTTTTGGCTTACCTAACGGGTTGGGTTAGGTGCAATCCCGACTAGGCGGATTTTGGGTTGTGACAAGTTGGTATCAAAGCCCTAGTTTCATAGGTTCTACGAGTCATGAACAAGTGTCTAGTAGAGTCTTGCATATCAATATAATGACATCCTTACCTATCTTCGAGAGGCTACAAGGCATCGCAGAAACTTCCCATCTTTCTTTCTTGCCGTGCGACTTTATTTCAACTTGAAGCTTATATATTCAGTTTCTTTCTATTCAAGCGTATGTGATGTTGAGCACTCGGTATCAGCTGTGCATCGACAGCTTGTGATGTCATGGATGAGGTGCGAGATGTGTTCTCTATGTTGTGGAGATAGGCCAGTCTGGAGGACTTGAGGCAAGGTTCAGACCGCAGCTTGGGCTCAGTAGTTTCAACTGTGTGAGTATGTGCATTAGGACATATATCTTAGATGGTTTAGATGTGACGCGAAGAATTTTCTTGGGGCGTAAAGGAATATGGATGCTTGATTTCTGTCTTGATGTGTTGTACAATGTCGAGTTATGAGTGTGTTGAGGGATTTTTCAGTTGTTTATTTTTGGAATGAAGTAGATTCTTGTGTCTTGTTGAACAATTTAGACTCGGGAGGATTAGGTGATTAAATAGTGATTGCAAGTATGATAGGGTCATAGAGAGATGCCAGTTTGTGGCTAAGCAGGTGAGTTATCTGCCGCGGGATGTCCGAGATTGTGTGATCTTGTGGTGTTTCTATGAAGAGTTTTCTTTCTATCCAGTGGGATGTCTTTGCTACACTTAGGGTTTGGATTGCTTGAGGAAGTTCGTACGACTGTCACGAGGGTGAATATGCACTTGGCAGATGAGTTGAGGTATTTTATGGCTAGTGCTACATGAGCTTATGACGGATTTAGTTGAATTATAGTGTGAAATCATGGTAATTATGGAGTAAGGGTATTGTGGGTTAGTGGATGTTATGTTCTATGGCTTCGAGCTACTATTGACGATCAAATTGCATGGTCATGCGTTATACCAATTGGATTGAGGCATACTTGTGGATCAGTTATGATTTGAAGAGGTTGATTTTGAGGACACTGGAGCAAGAAAATTATTGGATACATGTTGTACTACACGTTATGGATATATGGAAATCTTGGCTTGATTCAGTTTTGTTTTTCGTGGTAGATATAGGGTGCAAGAAAAAAAAGAATTACTTGGTAGCTTCTTTTGGATGTTCATGTTCTAATGGAGCACAAGTCGTTCGGCTCGCATTGACTGTGCATTGGAGATTAGAGGAGAGAAATGACTCTCGAGAAGGTTCTAATGAGTTCAAGATTCATATGTGGTATTTGAGGGTTCCCCGAATTTGTATATGGTTAAGATCTGAGATTTGCATTGGATGGTGCCCAAACTTGTGGTAGTTCTATTTCACTAGTGATTCTACATTTCAGTATCAAAGAAGTTAGAGAAAAACTGCAAATTCACATAAGGTCTCTTCAAAGTGGGCATCTCGGTTTACTATTGGAGCTTAAGAGGGAATCAGGGGCTTATGGGCCTTAGGATGACGTGGTTTCATGCTAGGATCTCTTGGGGTGAACTGTTATTAAGGACCGTAGTGTACTGGCAAGGAGAAGTGTTAACTTGAAGGCAAGACAAGAGGAACTCGAAGAAATAGGTCAGCTTGGTAGTGGTTTGGATCAGCATAGTAGCAAAAGTGATCTGTTCCTTTGGTGTGGTGAGACTCTACAGGTGTTTTGTGGCAATACTCTTGGGTTGCGCGATCTGGGTGACTTGGTTGAGCAAGAGGGATTCAATTTTGATGGCTTGGTTATGTGTGAGTGTGAGTGGGTTTCGAAGAGTTCTCGATGTTGTCGACCACGGCATGAGACAGATGTCTTCTACAGGTATGAGGATTATGTTGTGTGTTGTGATTTTTCTCTTGGATGGGGCCAAGTGGAAGTTTCTGGCTGATGGAGACGTATCCTGCTTGTGATTCTGAGTTGATAATAGGATTCTCGTGTTTTTATATGATGGCATGATAGATGCGGTGCGTCATGTGGGATTGAGATTTTCATATACAAGGTTGCGATTCAGCTTCGAAGGGAAGGTCATGAGTTCTAGACAACTTGGATGATTTCAGATGTTTAGAAGAATGCTAGCACTACCTGTTATCACCTATAAAAGGTGTGCATTTTCGAAGGCACATTGTGTTTTGACTGGTAGATGCTTGACTAGTATTATGGTAATCATCTGGTCGTTGACTGCTAATGTTCAAATCTTGCTACGTGGCACGGAAGATTCATGTGAGTGTTTCCCGTGAGATGATCGTGTATGAGGGATTTGTCAGTAATTTGAGTGGTGGAGTGGGTATCGAATATGGAGATTCCTGTAGTCTTGAGAATTAGAGACTGGATGTTCTTAAAGGTAGACTATTCCTTGGTTATAGATTGTGAAGATATGTTAAGAGTTAGACAACTAACGACATATGTTATGGATAGGTTATTATGGACTTTTCAGAGGTTATTTACCTATTTCGGGAGGATCAGAATTGATTTGGGGCCATTGTTAGGCCTAATCAGAATATGTATTCTACATCGAATTAGGTTGTTTACTCAGCATAACTATTGTGGATGGGTGTGTCATCGACTAGAGTTGATCTTGTTCTTAATATGTTCCAGCTGTTACTCTCCTATGCTATGATGGGTTAGGAGACTGTTGACTATTTACATACATGATGCGGTTCTGTTTGGGCCTTGTGGTGAAACTCGAGCGAGATGGCTCTTGGGATGTTGAATGGTTTATTGCTCCTGGGTTATGTTTTTCCTGTCTGCAGAATATTGTGCTATCCATTTTTCCATGATTATGGTCATACACTTTGTGTTCTTGCTGTTAATACACATATGTTTGTGGGGGG
>MCJB01017224.1:40426-66347 GCA_002018475.1 Nicotiana obtusifolia
GGGGGGGGGGGGGTTAATGAGAATTTTGGCAATGGATAATTCATGTGGACCGATAAGTTTTGATCAAGTTACGCACCACATCAAAGTTAAGTAGGGATATTATCTTTTGTTCTTATATTGTGTGTTTTGTGGTTCATAGCATTGTGCTTTTTAGTAGTATATGTTGAGCTTGCGAGATGGTTCTCTTATTTGGTTCTCCTTCCATCATTGGTTATATTCGAGTTGTTGCTTGTTTGGTGCTGGGATTGCATCATATGAAGCTCTAGGTATCATTGGTGTGGCCTATCAGTCGAGTAGCTTGCACTAGGTAAAATGAGATTTTTGGACTTGGAATTTGGGCCATTAGATTGGGTTAAGGTATATTTGGAAGAGTAATTTCACTAGTCAGCTTAGATTTTGGCTATGATTCTCGGCGGGCGAGAGAACTCCATGACTTGTTGATCTGATGGGTGCTTATGAGTTCTACATGTTTCTTTCATCATTGGCAGTGTACGAAGATTTAGTACAAGGTTTTATTTCATATGGTATGTTGACGGTACCGGGTTTGTTAATAAGCAGCTATTGTGGTCGAAAGTTATTACTACGAGTGCATGAGTTATTTGGTAACTCATACAGTGTATAGATGAGAGAATAAGATGTTATAATGAATTCCAGATGTTGGAGATTGGGTTCAAAGGTTTATAGACAAAGGATGAAGAAGGAATATTCAGTTAGGTTGTGTTGATGCACTTATAAGTATTGAGGTGACATGGGATCACCCACGGCTATGTGTATGATGAGTTCATACAGTGATTTTATAGCTTTGTAATGACTCTTGGCATGTTCGAGGATGAACGTTTAAGTGGGGAGAATGTAACGATATGATAGGTTGTTTTGAGAATTTACATTTCGTTCGGTGATTTGAGGTCTTGAGTAGCTTTATATGATGTATTATGGCTTGCGTGTATGGTCGGTTTTGGTTTTCAAGTCAATTTCGAAGCTTTAAGTTGGAAGTATTGACCAAGTTTGAATTTTGAATTTGACCTCGGATTAGAGTTTTGGATGGTTCCATCAGGTCGGGATGGTAATTTTTGACTTGGGCATATGCTCGGATTTGAGTTCCGATGTTCCTAGATGATTTTGAGGCTAATTACCGAAAGTTGGAAAAGGTTTGAAGAGTCGATAGGTTTGACCCATAGTTGACATAGTGGTTATTAATGTCTGTTTGAGATATCGAGCCTTGGAATAGGTTCGTACGGTCATTTATGACTTGCATGCAAAACTTGGGTTCATTCGGAATTGATTGGGCTTGAATCGCACGCTTAGTTGAAGTTTGAAGCATATGAACTTAAGAGATTTGATCTTGATCGGTGATTCATGTTTTTGATGTTATTTTTGCGTGATTTGGGGCTCGAGTAGGTTTGTGTGAGGGGTTCTGAGGGGCTCGGGTGAGTTTCGGGATAGTTTTGAACCATGTTAGATGATGTTAGCAATGCTGGTTTTCTGCTGTTTATGATGTCCTTCGTGGTCGCGATGGACTAACCGTGATCGCATAGTGATTTTTGGAGCTGGAAGAGTTTGTGCTTCGCGTTCGCGACAGAGTGTCGCGTTCGCGATGGTTAGGCGATTTGTGCTTCGCGTTCACGTCTGGATGTCAAGTTTGCGGTTGTGTGCATGTTTGGCAGACGTTGTTCATCGTGTTTGCGAGGGTGACACCACGAACGCGAAGGCTTATTTCTCGGTAGTGCATACAAGTTGTTAAAATTGGAATTGAGCTTATTTTATCATATTTTGAGATTGGGAGCTCGGATGGAGGCGATTTTCAACCACTGGGATTTGGGTAAGTGTTCTTGATTCAGTTTTGATTATTATTCATGATTCTATATTTAATTTTGGAGTTTGATGGATGAATCCAAAAGAGAAATTGAGTGTTTTGGCAAAACTTTTCGAAAGTGAATAATTGTGTTTTGAACATCGATTTAGAGTCGGATTTGGATGAAATATATATGGTTGGACTCGTATTCAAATGAGATGCCGATTTCGTGGGTTTTGTTGGGTTGCAAGGTGCGGGCCCGGATTAACATTTTGTGACTTTAAGTGTTGGGTCGACCTTTATCATTTAGGTTTGATTCCAATGGCATTATTTGATATTTTTGAGTTGCTTTTGGCTAGATTCTAGCCGTTTGGAGATCGATTAGCGCTGAAAGGCATTTTAGAGTATGGATTTGGCTTGTTTGAGATAAGTATCTTATCTAAACTTTGTTGAGGCATTAGTTGCCTGAGTTATTAGTGATAGCTAAGTGTTATAGGTGGCGCACATGTGGGCCTATGATATGCCTTGAACTGCTTTTTAAGCTTCATGTTGTTATGTTTCTTATGTTTGTACCCTTTTGTGATCTAATTGAATCATGTTCGTGGTTACATATAAGTTAATCTCCTGATTGAACATGATAGTTGCTATCTTCGTGATGTAATTGCCTAATTTGAGATATGGTAGTACACTTCGCACAAGTATACACCTTAGCAAGTCATTTATATTAGACCATGAGTATGTAAATTGATATCCGTTGTTAATGTATATGTGTTCTTGTATAAATGATTTCTGTGTGATATGGAATGGACTGATAGCACGTGAGTTGTCCGTGGGGATTGTTACTATTGGCACGTGAGTTGTCCGTGCGGGTTGTACTATCGGCAGGTGAGTTGTCCGCACGTGTTGTTGCTATTGGCACGTGAGTTGTCCGTGGGGTTATTATTATTTGCATGTGAGTTGTCCGTGCAACACATGAGTTGACCGTGCAGCGTATGGATAAGGATCCATCCCTCTAGGGTCACCCTCTCATGTGTCTTTCTTGATGGTGTACACATAGGTTGTGAGAAGCGGACGGGTTTCTGGTTGATGTGGATTTTTGTAAAGTTGATCATTCGTTTGACCTTGCATCTCTTCTCTATTTGCAAACTCCTTGGATGTTTACATGATTTTTTGCATATCTTCTCCATATGATAGCTCCGAAATGTATACATGCCTTTATGCATATCTTTCCCATATGCTTCCTTACTTAATGAGATGAGATATTATACACATCTTCTCTATATGTGTATCCGTGTGACTTGACTTGTTTAATCACGCATAACTTTCCTATATGCACTTGTTGGACTTATTGTTATTTCACACATATCTTCTCTATATACAACCATGTAAGGATTATTTGATACTTTACGCATATGAAAGTTTGATGATTTAATGATATTGGACGCATATCTTCTCTATATGTTGGATTGTTTGCTGATTCAGGACCTAGCACATTGCCTCTTTGTGCACCATGTGGTTTTATCTGTGTTATATGATTAGATGGCACCATTGCTGTACACTTGTGAAATTCAAGAATTGAATAGGTGATTAGCAAGTATCATTAATAATTCTTGCCACTATTACCTCGCTGGGATTAGTTATGATACTTACTGAGTACATGGGGTCAGTTGCAGATCTTGGAGATGAGTTGCTGTGGATGATGGGAGCTGGTGTTGAAGGTGTACCTGCTTTTTGGATATAGCTACCACTTGTCCTTGGTAGTTTTGGATTCGTACTTTGTTTATGTATATCCTAAACAGATGTTGTATTTATTTTCATACCAACTTTGTAAATCCATTTCTTAGTGGCTCAGGATTTGCACTACCAATCCTTGGAATATTGTATAGAAATTCAGCTATTTCACTTATTGATTACTTATTTATTTTTATTAGAATTGTGTACTATTGTTTAGCTTACCTAGCGGGTTAGGTTAGGTCCCATCACGACCAGGTGGATTTTGGGTTATGACACTCTCCTAGGAGTAAAGATCCATACTAGGAAGCGTGTCTGCTATGAGTGAAACCTGAATGACCCAGACTAGAAAGTACATCTTTTAAGGGTGCAACTTACAAACTCATACTAGGAAGTATCTGTCATAGGAGAAAAATTCATCAAACTAGGATGCGTTATCCTAGAAGAAAAGGTCTCGGATTAGGAAATATATGTAACGACCCGATAGGTCGTTTTTGAGTTCTAGCTCCCCATTTCATAATTTAAGACCTTACATAGTGATATTTAATGGGTTATGCCTTATGTGCGTGGTTCATGTTGATTTCCGGAAAGTTTAAATGTGATTTTTTAAAGAAATCTTGATTTTTAACTTTAAAACGGTTGGAGTTGAACACGGTCAATAGTTTTGGGAAACAACCTCAGATCGGTGTTTTGATGATTCTGGTCGGTTCGCATGATGGTTTTGAAATTGTACGCATGTTTGGTTGGGGTCCTGGATGGCTGAGGTTGTTTTGGCGCTTATTATGAAAAGTTAAAAATTTGAAGTTATGAACATTGAAATCTTTGAGTTTTGATGTGTGTTTCTTGATTGTTGATATTATTTTGGTATTTTAAACTTATGAGCAAGTTCATATGATCTTTATATATTGTGTGGATGTTTGGATTGGGGTACGAGAGGCTCAGGTGATTTTTGGATCGGTTTCATGTTGTTTTGGAAGACTTGGGTATAACTGGTGCTGCTGTTGTCGCAAATGCAAATGCATAATCGCAAATACGAGGCTTTGCATTTGCGAATGCTAGCTTGCATTTGCGAGATTGGGAAGAGCTCAGGTGGGTTAGCAATAGACAGAAGTAGTAACCGTTTTGCGGTCTTTCCCGTTACGTTAAGGCAAGTTTCTCAAACAAATACTTTTTTTGTAGTTCCTTGGAATTGTGAAGCACTATCCGTAAATGTGAGGTCCTCATTTGCGAATGATAGCTCGCATTTCCAGAGGACTTCACCTTGGGGGAGGATCACATTAGCGATGCATGGGCCACATTTGCAATGTTCGCATTTGCGATGGCCTGGTTGAAAATGTTGTATTTGCACCGACACTTTTTGGCAATTGCGAGCTAAGTGGTCGTATTTGCAATGTCCAGGTCGCAAATACGACATCTACAGCTGGGTAAAAGGTTAGCTTATTTTCCTCTATTTTTTTAAAGATCTAGACTTCATGTAGAGTCAACCTTTGAAGATATTTTCATCCCAACATCATAGGTTAGTAGCTTTAACTTGTTTTTGCTAATTTTTAATATTTTCCATAGATTTTTCATTCCTAAATATAAGTTGTCATATAGTGGAAATAGAGTTTTTGCGTAGAAAATTTATGATTTTGATTTAAAAGAGATTTAGACCTCGGTCTGAGGTCGGATCTCGAAACAAATCATATATTTGGATTCGGGGGAGAATGGACAATCGAGATTTGGTCTTCATTTTGGATTTCGACCAAGTGGGCCCGAGTTAACTTTTTGTTGACTTTTTCAAATATATTAATGATCGAACCTTTTTGATACTAGAGTAGTTTCTAAAGCTTGTTTTGACTCATTTGAAGATTATTTGACTAGATTTGAGTTGTTTGGAAGCTTGTGCTAAAGGCAAAGCTTTGTTGGATTATTGATTTGGTTTAGGAAGAGGTAAGTATCATGGTTAACCTTGATACTTGTTCCATGTCCTTATTTGCTGCATGTCTTGCTCATCACATGTTTTACTTGCCAAATGCTTATACATGTTTATGCTTTTACTTAACAAATGCATTTACTAGAACATGTCTATGCTTGTTTTGTGCTTTATTTTCCTATGCTATGTTCAGGATTGTGCGATTATTTGATTATTGTGTGTTAATAACCTTGTTTGGATCCTTATTGCGTTATATGAGTAAGATTAACTCTAAAACTTGAGATTTGACGTTACCTTTTGTTCATGCCCATTCTTTTCTTAGCAAATTATGCTTATTTATTCTCTTTGATAGTTATTATGGATTTTTCTATATATGGATGTGTTGATTGATGGTTCAGCGTGAATTGATATTTTGGATCAGATTTTCGCTGCAACAATGTTATGATCAGGATCAGGTTGCTCGCCGCAACAATATTATGGCCATGGGATCGGGTTGCAGCCGCAATGATGTTTATGTATGTGTTGGATTGGGTTGTGCGCCACAAGGTATGTGTTATGCGATGTTGGTTTGTTTGTGATATAAATTTTCTTTATTGGTTTTGGCTGTACTAATTATGGATATTGTTTCTTTCCCGTTGGTTTGAGCCGATGAAAAGGGTTTTAGTTGGTGCTACTCAAGAAAATATGGTTATCATTACTGATATCGAACTCTTCTACTGATTCCTGGGTTTTATTTGTACTAGTATTACTGTTATCTCTATTGTTTTCTTGTTGCTTGTTAACTGTACAGATTTATATGGTAAGTGTCTTATCATAGCCTTATCACTGCCTCATAGAGGTTAGGCTCGATACTTAGTGAGTGCATGGGGTTGGTTATACTCATACTACACTTCTATACTTTTTGTGCAGATTGTGGGAACAAGTCTTAGCATCATTCAGAGGGAGACTTGAGGCAGTGCTACTTTCTCGTCCGTAGACTTACTATTTTTCCTTGTATCAGACAATATTATATTTCATTTCAGACTATGTTTGTAGCACTCTTAGTAGCTCATGTACTTGTGACACCAAATCTTGGGATGGTTGATTAGCCAACTTGGTTTTAGACTTATTATGTATGTTTTTGAGTTTCCTTTTATTCTATATTATCATTATGTTGTTAACCGGTAGTCTCTTTTCCTTATTTATCATTATGTGTTGGCTCGCCTAACAAGCGGTGTTAGACGCCATTACGACCCCGTTGGTTGGAATTTTGGGTCGTGACATGGTGGTATCAGAGTATTGCATTAAATAAGTCTCACGAGTCATGAGCAAGCTTGGTAGAGTCTTGAGGATCCGTACAAATATGTCTATACTTATCTTCTAGAGGCTTTAAGGCTTTAGGAAACTTCACTTTCTTTCTTTCTACATCGTGCGACTTTGTTCTATCCTAAAGTTTCAATCTTTTTCTCTTATTATCTCATAGATAGTGAGGACACGTGCTTCAGCTGCTATTGATCAAGAGTCGGAGCCCAAGATTACAGCCACTACTAGGGGTAGGGTCGGGGCATGCGCACAGGGAGAGGCAGAGCACAACCTAGAGCACATGCAATGGCACCTATACTCGAGCCTCAGCTAGCTCTAGGTGGTTTGATTCTAGTTCAGGTCGAGCCGGTTGGGCCAGCTCAGGTCCTAGAGGGGTTCATTGCTATCCTAGTGCTTCAAGATGCCTTACTCTGCATGGTGGGCCTTATAGAGAGTATGGCTTATGTCGGTGTGCATCCTATGGCACCCGCCTCTTCTCAGGCTAGGGGAGGAGTTTAGACTCTCTTTACTCACACCTCATAGCAGATGGCTTATGGTTATCACACCCTATGAGTGTTACCAGTTGGGGTGGTTGAACCTATTATTGCCGTGCAACTTGAGAAAGGGCCCCCGATGTCAACTAATGCGCTAAAAGGGATGGATAAGTTCTAGAAGTTGTATCCTCATCACATCAATGGTGTGCCTTCAGAGGATGCCCAAGACTTCTTGGACCATTGTCATGAGATTCTGCACAATATGGGACTAGTTGAGTCTAGTGGAGTTGATTTCACCATCATTCAGAAGTATGGTTCAGCCAAGAGGTGGTGGCAGATTTATGAGATGGGTAGACTAGAAGGATCACCACCTCTTATATGGGCTCAGTTTTTGCAGTTGTTCTTGGGAAGTTCATTCCACTTACTCTGAGAGATGAGCTACGCAACTAGTTTGAGCGTCTTCAGTAGGTAGTATAGCTGTTACCCAATATGAGATGAGATATGTTGATTTGTCTGGTCATGCAGCTAGGTTGATCCCTACTGAGAGGGAGAAGGTGCAAACCTTTATGAGGGGCTTGCCTATGGTATTAGACTTCAGATGGCAAGAGAGGCTGAGACTGAGACTTCTTTCACTCAGGTAGTGGATACTTCTAGGAGGATTGAGTGCATTGTGGGTCAAGTGAGAGAGACTGCTTCTGACAAGAGCCTCATTACTTTGGTGGTTTTAGTGGTGCCTCATCTAGAGACAGGGGTTCATTTGGTAGAGGCTATTCTATCAGGCCGATTTAGTCAGTGCTCTAGGTTTCTCTTGGTACTCCAGGAATCCATGGTATTTATGGTTATGCATTCCCGGGTAGGCTTGAGGCGGAGTCGTCTAATGCGATTATCGTAGGTATTATCTCAATTTGTCAAAGAGATGCTTAGGTGTTTTTTTATCTGAGTTCTGCATATTCTTATGTGCTTTCATATTTTGCATCATTCTTGAGTATGCTTCGTGATTCTCTTGATATTCCTATTTATGTGTCTACAACGATGGGAGATTTTATAGTAGTTGATCGAGTGTATCAGTTTGGTGTTGTTACCATTAATAGTTTTGATACTATAGTTGATCTCTTGTTGTTGGATATGGTGGATTTTGAGGTTAATCTTGGTATGGATTGGTTGTTCCGTATCATGCTATCTTGGATTATCACACCAAGACTACGACTTTAGCTATGCTAGGGTTTCCTAGATTAGAGTGGAGATAGACCCTTGGTTATTCTACTAGTTTGGTGGTTTAATTATTGAAGGTTCAACGTATGGTTGGGAAGGGGTGCTTAGCATATTTGGCTTACATTCGAGATTCTAGTGTAGAAGTTCCTCATATGGATTCAGGATCAGTTGTGAGAGAGTTCCTAGAGGTTTCTCCTACAGATTTATCGAGCATTTTACCCAACAGGGAAATTGACTTTTGCATTGATTTGGCTCCTGGCACCCAACCCATTTTATCCCACCATACCATATGGCTCCAGCTTAGTTGAAGGAATTGAAGGAGCGCTTGCAAGATTTGCTTGATAATGGGTTGATTAGATCGAGTATTTCTCCGTGGGCCAATGTTGTTTGTGAAGATGAAGGATGGTTCTATGAGGATGTGCATTGATTATCGGTAGTTGAACATCGTTAATATAAAGAATAAGTATCCATTGCTTCACATTGATGATTTATTTGATCAGCTTCAGGGTACCAAGGTATTTTCCAAGATTGATTTGAGATAGGGCTATCATTAGGTGAAGATTAGGTCTTCAGATGTCCCTAAGACAACTTTTAGGACTCACTATGATCATTACGAGTTCTTGGTGATATCATTTGGTTTGACTAATGCTCTAGTACCTTTTATGGATTTGACGAACCGACTGTTTGATCCTTATTCAGATTCCTCCGTGGTTATGTTCATTGATGATATTCTGGTTTACTCTCGTAGTAGTGAGGGGCATGAGCAGAAATATTTCAGACTTTGAAGATCGTCAACTTTATTCTATGTTTTCAAAGTGTGAGTTTTGGTTGGACTAAGTTGCCTTCTTGGGTCATGCTTGTGTCTATTAAAGGTATCAAGGTTCCCAAGAGGATTAAGGCAGTTCTGAATTAGGCTAGACTTACTTCAGCTACAGAGATTCGGAGTTTCTTGGGTTTGGTAGGCTACTATCGTCGTTTTGTGGAGGGGTTTATTCTTCAGTAGCCCTATTGACCAAGTTGACTTAAAAGAGTTCTCCTTTCAGATGGTCTGATGAGTGTGAGAGTTATCAAAAGTGTAAGGTTGCTTTGCCTACGACTCCAGCGGTGGTGTTGCCCACAAGTTTATAGCCTTATACTATGTATTGTGATGCTTTGCGCATCGGGCTTGATGCAGTTTGATGCACGGAGGTAGGGTGATTGCCTACGCATCTCACCAATTCAAGATCAATGAAAAGAATTTTTTTATGACTTGGAGTTGGCAGCTATTGTGCACGTGCTAAAGATTTGGAGGCATTACTTGTATGGTGTGCCATCTGAGGTCTACATTGATCGACGGAGTCTCCAGCATTTGTTCAAGAAAAAATGATTTGAATTTGAGGCAACAGAAATAGTAGGAGTTATTGAAAGACTATGATATCACTATATTATATCATCCAGGAAAGGTTAATGTGGTGGCTTTCGCCTTGATTAGGAAGGCAGAGAGTATGGGTAGTTTGGCATTTATACCAGCTATGAAAAGGCCATTGGCTAGAGATGTTCAGGACTTGGCTAACAAATTTGTGAGGTTGGTTCTTTCAGAGTCTAGTAGGGTTCTTTCTTGTGTCGTTACGCTGTCGTCTTTGTTGGAGCACATCAAGGCTCACCAGTTTGATGATCCTCACTTGTTGGTATTGAAAGAAATAGTGCAACGAGGTGGTGTTAAGAAGGTTGCGATTGGAGATGATGGTGTTATGCGGCTTCAGGATCAGATTTGTGTTCCAAATGTTGATGGTTTTAAAAGAGTTGATTCTTGAGAAGGCTCATAGCTTACGATATTCTATTCATCCAGGTGTCACAAAGATGTACCGTGACCTGAAACAACATTATTGGTGGCGGAGATGAATAAAGACATTGTTGGGCATGTCTCACGGTGCTTGAATTACTGGCAAGTGAAGTGTGAACATCAGAAAATAGGGTGGTTGACTTAGAGGTGATACCAGAGTGGAAGTGGAGCACATTACTATGGAATTTATAGTAGGCTTACCATGGACTTTGAGGAAGTTTGATGCTATTTGGGTCATTGTGGATAGGGTGACCAAATCTATGCATTTTATTTCGGTGATGGCTTCCTTCAATTCAGTGCGGTTGGCTCAGATCTATATCAAACTAATTGTTCATCTGCACGGTATGCCCTTTTCTATCATTTCATCCATGGCACGTAGTTCATTTCACAATTTGGGAGAGCTATTCAGCGCGAGTTAGGCACGCAGGTGGAGCTCAGCACTGCATTTCATTCGCAAATGGATGGCCAGTCCGGGTGGACTATCTAGACCCTTGAGGATATGTTGAGGGCCTCCATTATTAATTTTGGAGGCCAGTTGGACCGGTTTCTATGATTGGCGGAGTTTGCCTACAACAACAGCTACCAGTCCGGCATTCAGATGGCGCAGTATAAGGCTTTATACGGTAGGTAACGTTGTTCTCCTATCGGTTGGTTTGAGTCTGGTGAAGCTAGCATACTGGGTACGTATTTGGTTCGTGATGCTTTGGAAAAGGTAAAATTGATTCAGGATCGCCTTCGTATATCGTAGAGCAGGCAGAAGAGTTATTCTGACAAGAAGGTCCATGATGTCGCTTATATGGAGGGCGAGAAGATACATTTGAAATTTTCGCCTATGAAGAGTGTGATTAGATATGAAAAGAAGGCAAGTTGAGCCTGAGGTTTATTAGCCCATTTGGGATCTTAGAGAAAGTTGGGAGGTTGCTTATAGGCTTGCATTTCCTCCTAGCCTTTCGGGGGTACATCCGGTATTTCACGTTTCAATACTTAGGAAGTATTATGAAGATATTTTGCATGTTTTGGACTTCATCACGATGCAGCTTCATGAGGATTTGACTTATGAAGAAGTGCCGGTAGCTATTCTAGATCGGTAGGTTTGAAAGTTGAGATCTAAGGATAATTCTTCTGTGAAAGTGCTTTGGAGAGCTTAGCTGATGAAGGAGGCTACTTGGGAGTCTGAGTCCGATGTCAAGAGTAGATATCTATATCTTTTTACAAGTCCATGTACACTTTTATGTCCGTTTGAGGACGAACTTTTCTTTTACTAGTGGAGAATATAAATTGCGCTCTAGCTCAATATTTCATGATTTTGAGACCTCACATAGCGTTATCTGATGGTTTATGACTTGTATGTGTGGTCAGTGTTGATTTTCAGAAATTTTGAATGTGATTTTTCAAATAAAACTTGATTTTTGAGCTTTCAAATGGTTGGAGTTGACCACGGTCAACATTATTGGTAAACTACCGCGCATAAGTTTTTTGACAATTCCGGTAGGTTTGTATGATGATTTTGGACTTGTACGCCTGTTTTCTTGGGATCCCGGGTACCCTGAGGCCATTTTGGCGCTTATGGTGAAAAGTTAGAATTTTTAAGTTATGAACTTTGAAATTTTTGAGTTTTGATGTGTGATTCTTGATTCTTGATGTTATTTTGGCATTTTGAACTAATGAGCGAGTTCTTATGTTATTTCTATACTTGTGTGGATTTTTGGATTTGGGCTCGAGAGGCTCGGGTGAGTTTTGAATCGGTTCGAGCTGTTTTAGAAGACTTGGGAATTTCTGGTGCTGCTGTTGTGGCAATGCAAAGGCAGCATCGAAAAATGCGATGCTTGCATTTGCGAATTCTATCTTGCATTTGCGAGATTGGGAAGAGCTCAGGTGGGTTGACAATTGCGAAGAACTTTCTGTAAATGCAAGGTCCACATTTGTGAATGTCGGCTTGCGTTTATGAAGGAGCCTAGCTGAGGGGGGGGGATTGCATTTGTGATGCCTGGGCCGCATTTGCGATGGCCTGGTCGCAAATGCGGTATTTGCACCAAGACTTGTTTGAAATTGTGAGCTAAGTGGTTGCATTTGCAATATCTGCATTTGCGAACAACAGTTTGCAAATGCGACATCTACAGTTGAGTAAAAAGGAAGGATTTCGTGTTTTAGCTCATTTTCTTCAATTTGTTGAGATCTAGACTTTATGTAGACCCAACTTTTGAAGAGATTATCGACATCATAGGTTACTAAGTATAACTTGTTTTTGATTAATTCTTCATTAGTTTCATAGATATTTTATTTCTAAATCTAAGTTATCATAGAGTAGAAATAGAGTTTTTGGTAGAAAATTTATGATTTTATATTTTAGAGAGTTAGACCTGGATTTGAGGTCGGGTCTCGAAACAAATTGCATATTTGGACTCGAGGGAGAATGAGTAATTCTGATTTAGATTTAATTTCGGATTTCAACCAAGTGAGCCTGGGATGACTTTTTGTTGACTTTTCCAAATATGTTAAAGATCTAACCTTTTTGATACTAGGGTACTTTCTAAATCTTGTTTTGACTTATTTAAACATTATTTGACTAGATTTAAGTTGTTTGGATGCTTGTGCTAAAGGCAAAGCTCTTTTGGATTATTTATTTGGTTCCAGAAGAGGTAAGTATCGTGGTTAACCTTGATTTGAGAAAATTAGGATGTTATTGAGTCTATTTGCTACATGAATTATGCGTGGGGACGGCGCACATGCAAGCTGACGAGGTTATGATAAGGATCAAGTTGCCGCAACGATGTTTTGTTTTGGTTGTGTTATTTAACAAAATATAGTTATCATTACTCATATCAGACTCTTCTACTATTTTCTGGCTTCTATTTCTGCTATTATTACTGTTATCACTATTGCTATTTCTGTTGCTTATTAACTGTATAGTTTTGTATGGTAAGTTCTTGTCATTGTCTCGTCACTAACTGGTCGAGGTTAGGCTTGATACATATTGAGTAGATGGGGTCAGTTGTACTCATACTACACGTTTGCACTTCTAGTGCAGATTCTGGTGGGGGTCCTAGCATTGTTCAGAGGGGAGCACAATTTGGACATCAGGGAGACTTGTGGTAGTGCTTCTTTATCATCTACAGACTCAATAGTCATCTTCACTCTCGTTATTATGGTTTTTCCTTGTATCAGACAATATTACATTTCATTTCGGACTACGTTTGTAGCCTTCTTAGTAGCTCATGTACTTGTAACACCAAATCTTGGGATAACTGATTAGCCGAAGTTGGTTTTAGACTTATTATGTGTTGGCTTGCCTAGCAAGCAGTGTTAAGCGCCATCACGATCCCGTTGGTTGGGATTTTGGATTGCGACAATATCTATCCTAGAAAAAAGATTCATCAGGCTATGATGTGTTATCCTATGAGAAACGGTCTTAAACTAGAAATTCTTATACTTGGAGAAAGTGTCTCAGACTTGGAAGTGTCTATCCTAGGAATTTTATCCGATTAGGACGTATTATCATATGAGAAAGATTTTATCAGACTAGGTCTTCTTATTCTAGGAGAAAAATATAGGATTTTTGTGCCCTAAGGTCAAAAAACAACTAGGTTGTTTGTGCTCTATGCTAAAAAGAAATATGAAATTTACGCCCCAATAGTTTTAATAGTGTTTATGCCATAAGATCATAAAACAACGAGGGTATTTGTACCTTATGTTGAAAAGAAATCGAGTGTTTGTGCCTTAACGATTCTGCTAGGATGTTTATTCCCCAAGGTCAAAATGTAACTAGGGTTTTTGTGACATGTGCTTTACAAAGGTTGTTTGTGCCTTGTGATAAAAAGAGAAAGGATATTTGTTCCCTAAAGTACGAATAGAGTGTTTGTGCCTGAAGGTCAAAAAGCAAAGAGGTGTTCGCGCCTGTGCTGAAAAGAAATACGGTGTTTGTGCCCTAAAAATGTCATTAAAGTTTTTGTGCTCTAGAGTCAAAAAGCAATGATGGTATTTTTGCCTTGTGCTAAAAAGAGATAGTGTGTTTGTGTCCAAAATTGCCACTAAGTAAGTTGTTCCCTGCGGTCAAAAATCAATGAGGGTGTTTGTGCCCCATGTGGAAACGAAACAGGGTGATTATGCCCTAAAAATACCACCTAAGGTGTTTAAGAGACGAGGGCTTCTGTGCCTTAAAATGTCACTAAGGTGTTTGTGCCTTCGGGTCAAAAAGCAACAAGGATGTTGTGTCCTATGCTGAAAAGTGTTTGTGCCCTAGGGTCCAAAATCAACGAGGGTGTTTGTGCCTTGCGCTGAAAAGAAAAAGGGTGTTTGTCCCTAAATCCACTAAGGTGTTTGTGTCCTAACGTCAAAAAGCGACGAAGGTATTTATGCCCTGTGCTGGGGTGTTTGTGCTATAAAAATACCACTAGGATGTCTGTTCCATAAAAGTAAAAAAGAAACTAGGGTGTTTGTACCTTGTGTTGGGAAAACAATACAAAGAGTAATGATATGATTTCATGCATGCTACTAAGAGGAAGGAAGGAGAAATCTTGAGAAACTCCCATTTGGTGACATTCTTCTTTTGCAAAATGCTTTTCTTCACTATTTTTTATAACGAAAGATTGGTGAGTTTAAAAGGTAGTGGTCGATTTGCGGCCTTGATGCCCTAGGTAGCTTGATTTTATCTTCTCAATTTCAAAATAACCGACTTAATTAGTGGTTAACTATGTTGCTTGGAGACTTTGTCTTTTTTTTATGGAGACCTTGGTTATTCAACCTCCGCTCTAACTTTTCTATACCCGGTACCATTTTGCTTTTGGTGCTTGTAACGACCCGACCATTCGTTTTGAACATTAGCATTCTATTCGGTGGTTTGAGGTCTTTAGTAGCTTCATATGATGAATTACGAATTGCGTGCATGGTTAGTTTATTTCCAGGAAGATTTCAGAGTGATTTGGAACACTTAGTTCCTAACTTGGAAGCTTAAGTTGGAAGTGTTGACCAAGTTTGACTTTTTTATTTGACCTCGAATCGGAGTTTAGATAGTTCCATTAGGTCTGAATGGTGATTTTAAGTTGCGCGTATGCCTGGATTTGAGTTCCGGTGATCCTAGAAGATTTTGAGGCTAATTGTCGAAGGTTGGAAGTTTGAACGTTTGGAGATTTAATAGGTTGGACCCATAGTTGAATTTGTGGTTATTCATGTCTGTTTGGCATTGCGATCCTTTGAATATGTTTGTATGGTGATTTATGACTTGTGTGCAAAATTTTGGGTCATTCGAATTGTTTATACGTGCTTAGCATTAGTTTGGAATTTAGAAATTTGAGATAGTTCATTAAGCTTGAATTGAGGTGCGATTTGTGATTTTGATGCTATTGTTTTTGATTTGAGGCCTTGAGTAGGTCCGAGTTATGTTTTGGGACTGGTTGGTATGTTCTGACGGGGTTCCAAGGGGCTCGAGTATGTTTCAGGCTGATTTTTAGACCATTTCTCCCTTATTTTTGATGGGTGGTTTCTAATGCTAAGAGTGTTCTTCGCGATCGCATGAGGAACATTGCAATAAGTGTTCTAGGAGCTGGGCTAGAAGTTCTTCTTCGCGTTCGCGTTCGCGTCACTGGAATCACGTTCGCGGTTGTTGAGGCTCTAAGCCTTCGCATTTTCGTACAGGTCAATGCATTCGTGTAGTGCTGAGTTAGGATGGGAATGTCATTTGGTTTACTTTTGCGTTTGCATAGTTCTGCGAAGCCATGTATCGCAATCGCGTGCCTAGGGCCGCTTTCGTGTTGAGTCGTTGAGGCACTTGAAGTTTTATGCTTCGCTATCGTGAAGTTGGTCCCTCAATCGCGAAGTATTTACCTGGAGCAAATGTAGAAGGTCCTATTTTTGGACTTGGAATTCATTTTACCATAGTTTGAGATTGGAAGTTCAGATTGAAGCGATTTTTTAGGCGATATTCACCCACTTGGATTGGGTAAGTATCTTTTTACTCAGATTTGATTATTATATCTGATCCTATCTTTGATTTTGGCATTTGATTTGTGGATATAAGAGATAAATTTGGGGTTTTTGGCAAACTTTTCTAAAGTAAAAAAATTGAGATTTGAACATCCATTGGGAGTCAGATTGGGATGAAACTTATATATACTTGTATTAGAATTGGTCATGGAAATTTGTGAGTTTTGTCGAGTTCCGAGGTGCGTTCCTAGGTTGAAGTTTTTGTTGACTTTGAGTATTTGATTAAAGATTCGGCCTTTATCATTTCGGTTTTAATTCATATGGCATTTTTTGATGTTATTGAGTTATTTTCTGCTAGATTCAAGCCCTTCAGATGTCGATTCGCTCAGGAAGGCATTTTAGAGTATTTTGTTTTGGTTTGTTTGAGATAAGTATCTTATCTAACCTTTTTAAGGGAATAACCCTTGGATATGACCTTGTTTGTCTAATTAAAATGTGTGAGAAGCGACACATATGCGAGGTGACGAGCGTATATGCAGGTGCTATGTATGATTCTTGTCCGAAGAAGTCTTAAGGTCATACTATGCCTTGAGTTGAACACTGTGCTTCTTGTTATCAAGCTTTTTATGTTTGTATGACAATGTGAACTCTGTGGGTCATATAGAGATCGTGTGTAGGTGTTGATTTCTTTTTTAGCATAATATTTGTTGTTGTATGGTGTATCCGCCGTATTTGAGCTATAGTTGTACACTCGCACATGCATACACCTTAGCATGCTAGCTTCTTCAGTCCATGAGTATATGATTTAATATCCATTGTTCATGTATATGAATTCTTCTATATACTTTCTGTGTGATATGGACTGGCTTGGTAGCGCGTGAGTGGTCCATCCGGATCCGAGATATGATAGCACGTGAGTGGTCCGTGCGGTTGTTATATATATGGCATATGAGTTGTACGAGCAACGTGTAGATAAGAATCCATCACCCTAGGGTCACCCTCTCATGTTTTTCTCTTGATGGTGTACCAGGTTGTGAGAAACCGACGGGTTTCTGGTTGATGTGGATCTTGGTAAACTTGATCATTGGTTGGAATTTGCATCTCT
This sequence comes from Nicotiana obtusifolia, assembly GCA_002018475.1. Taxonomy (NCBI): domain Eukaryota; kingdom Viridiplantae; phylum Streptophyta; class Magnoliopsida; order Solanales; family Solanaceae; genus Nicotiana; species Nicotiana obtusifolia. The sequence goes on from MCJB01017224.1 coordinate 57,698, forward strand.
TCTCTATCTGCAACTCCTTGGATGTGTACATGATTTTTCTGCATATCTTTTCTATATGCTAGCTCCGGAATGTATACATGCCCTTATGCATATCTACCTTATTTGATAAGATGAGACACAATACATATCTTCTCTATATGTGAACCCATGTGACTTGACTTGTTTTATCATGCATATGTTCTATATATTCACTTGTTGAAGGATTAATTGTTATTTCATGCATACCTTCTCTATATGCAACTATGGAAGGATTATTTGGTACCTTACGCATATCTTCTGTATATGCAAGCTTGATGATCTAATGATATTAGACGCATATCTTCTCTATATGCTGAGTTGTTGAACTGGAATAGTATCTGGGCATATCTTCTCTATATGCAATTGTTGATGTATTGTTTGTTATCCGAAGCATACCTTCCTTACATGTTGAGCTGTTGAGAGACTTGCGCGCATCTTCTCAATCTGCACTTTGTGGTACCTATGTTTTCCTATTTAGACTTTGTTACTATTACTGGAGGTTATATGCATATAGTGAGTATTTGACTTGAGACCTCGTCACTACTTTTCCGAGATTGGCCAGGATACTTACTGAATACATGGGCTCGGTTGTACTTATATTGTACTTCTGCACCTTGCGTGCAGATCTTGGAGCTGAGCTTGTGGATGATGGAAGCTGACATTGAAGATGACTTGTTCTCTCGATATGTTACTTTTTACCCTAAAATACGAGTAACAATTTAATTTGTACGTGGTATTAAGAATACGTGAAATGATTTGACACAATGAAAAATATAACAGTGAATAAGAATTGACTTGAATAAACAAAGGAGTGACCAAACCGTTGAAGTTGAATGGAACTTCTGTGATGGAGCAATATGCAATGAAAAATAAATAACTTTTATAAGAGATAGACAGAAATTGATAATTAGTATTGCAAGCAATATGTGTGTTGTCCTGTACAATGAAATTGAATGCCCCTTTATAGGAAAGAGGAGAGTTCTACATATAGTAAAAGACTTAATTACAGGATGGTTTATCCCTAAAAATATTGGCCTAACGTCTCTGAGGATTGGGGCCGTGATTCCCGCCGAGATATTTATATATCACGAGATTTCCGGCCTTTCTGTTACACGAAACTGATACTTTACCATAAAATGCCTTTACCCAGACCGGTCTCGACCGCCTTATTCCGACTATTCTGACTCCGAACCCAATGATGCCCAACCTCGAGCTTTCCTTCCCGAAATGCTGGTTCCGATTTGAAGCAATCTGACCCTGGACTACACTCGAGCCCCATCTTCCTTGTATGCTCGATTGCATCCGACCCAGTACAGATAGTCCCCTCGTTTATTGGAGAGTATTGACAAAAAATGATACGAAACGCCGCCTCTCGAGATTAGGTCAAACAACAGCATATTCATTGAGCATGACACGAAGTCCAAAGTGTCAAATCACTCAACTTAGAAAACATTTCGTCAGTTGGTGACTGCAGCGCTATGATGCACGTGACAGTTGCCAAAGAAAATCATCGCGTGTCCTAGCTGGCGGCAAATCCTGCAACTCCTGCAAATACCATTTAATGCTACCCTACCTCGTGCTCTGAACTGCCGCTTTTGGGAAAGTATAAATACTTCCTTCATTCTTCAAGTTCCAGATTTTTACGTTGCTCAACAATTTACCGCTTTTAGTTCTCTGCATCTTTGCACCACAAAACTTCTCTTGCACATCATAACCCTTTGCTTTTCACTGCTATTGCTTCAATTGCAATGGCAAAAACTTCTAAGTCCGTCCCACAGAAGCAACGATCTTCTCCTTCTTAGCCCGCTGAAGAGGCTGAGCCTGTTCACATTGAGGAAACCTCTGCGGAACCTCCTTTGAACGCCTTTGTACCTGTTGGGTATTTTATCGGCTCTGACTTCAAAGTCGAGAAGCCTTCTTCAGTACCCGGCCGAGGCGAACCGGTCTCAATGTACATTAGCTCGATCACCCACAAAATCCTTGACAGGGTGAAAGCAGAGTGCAAATGGACCGACAAAGATGTGGTAGTCCCTTCTCCGAATGAGTCGATTACCACTCATGTGAAAGGTTACCTAAGCGTCTATACTTATCCTTTTACGTTGGGATCCTTGGACCCCATAATCGTCAAATTTTGTAGAAGATATAATGTTACTCCGGGCCAAGTTCATCCCTCCATTTGGCGGATAGTTCATCTTTTCCGCTTCTTCGTGAGTAAGGTTGAAGGGTGGCATCCTTTCACCGTTGACCATCAACTCCGATTATACAGTCCCCGGATGTTTCGAGGGGGACTAATAAAACTTGCTCACCGGGCTAGCAAGGCTCCGTTCTTGAGCATCGACGAAGACAAGGACCGGGGCTGGATGAGCCGGTTTGTCCGAATAAGAACCTCCGACTTGATCCCCGTAGAAGACATGCCGTTCCCTAAAAAGTGGAATTTTAAAAGTAAGCGTCATTTTACTTGAAAACATTTACTGCTCTCCTTCTAGTGCTTAATCGATATGTTTTGTAAGGTGCAGCTATTTCCCAAACGCCGGCCGCAATTCAACATTTGGAGGAGTGGGTCCAGAGAGTAGTGGCTCAAAGGGCCTATTCGGAGCGAGCTTGGTGGGAAATATCGAAAGGCCTTTGGGAGGCCAAAAATCATGGTGATCCCAACAACACTCGTCTTTTTCATTTCAAGCGATCGAAGTTGACACAATGTTTTCTTTTTTCCCTTTCCATGTAGGTCTATCGAAGGATGCCGAGTTGAGGTCGGCATTCACCGGTGGGGAAGGTCCTTCCTCCATCTCGGAGAGGGGAGGAGGAAAAAAGAGAAGAAATCCCCGGTCCCTCAGAGCCCGATAAAAGGAAAGGCAGGAAAAAGATAAGGGCTCGCAAACTCATGGTCACCGATCCAGCCATCCAACTAAGCAATGATTCCGAGGAGGAAAAAGATCCCGATACTTCAAATAACGATCCTCCTCGGACAGTCCCCGAGCCAACGGTCGGTGAGGCTTGCATCCCTCAAGTGGAAGAACTTGAGGTAATGACGAGGACCGAGGTTCGGGCCGATGTAGGGGAAGCAGCACAAGGGATCTCGGACCTCCCGGAGATGATGGACTCACCCTCTTTTTCGGAGGCAACTCTGACTGAGGCTCAGGCTGCAAGAATGCATACACCGAGTAAAGGGCCGGTTGCTGCTGGAGCCTTTGAAGAGTTTTTCGATGGGGTGCCATCGGCTGATACCTTCAGGCTCGAAGTGCCAAGAAGGAGTCCCCCTACCGAGACAAGTGGGGTATCTGTCGGTACAAAACTGGTCGACAGATTTCCAGCTCCGAGCTCTAACCCTGATCGGAAGAGGGTGATACACTTCACCGTTCCCGAGGATGCTCGAGTATTGGGTGCGCCGGTAGGTGTGGCCAGTTATCTTCATTGCTTGGTGACTGACGAGGACCAAGCCGCAATGAACGCAGTAGACTGGGCATGCTTATTCAACGAAGCTCAGCAGGCATCGAACAAGGTATGTTTTCTCATAAGTTCTATCTGATACTCAAAATCTTATTTCTAGATTTGCACTGACTGTCTTAGTATTTGTACTTTGCAGTCTTCGGTGCTTCACCATGAGGCGTTCCTTCGGATAAGGGAAGGAATGACACAAGAACGGGCACAACGTCGGCGACTCGAAGGCAAGATGTCGAACCTTCGGGCCGAGCTAGATTTCATACGGAGAGAGCACAGCAAAGTAGTGGACCAACTGGGGCAGCAAACCGACTGGATAAACCGACTCCGGTTTGAGGCAAACGAGGCTAAGGCCGAAGCCAGTGGGTGGAAAACCATTGTTGAAACTCTGACTTCGGAAAATGAAGCCCTCCAAACTCGCTTAGAAGAGCAAGTTTCGGAGGCTCAAGAGAAAATCGGAGCTTTGACCATTGGCACCGAGTCTCTTCAACACCAAGTCGAGTCGCTCACCCAGAATGGGGGTGTTCTGGTCAACGAGCTGCAAGCAACAAGGTGTTAGATTGCTACCACCAAGGCCGATGCTGATGATTTAATAGCTCAATACAGAGCCGACGCCAAGGCCGCCCAGGAGCAATCGAAAATGGTGGTTGAATATACCAAGTGTCAGACCCGACTCTCCGTTCTCGAGGAGCTACAAGCTCGAGGTTTCGATCTATCCTCCGAAATTGATGAAGCAACGAAGATCGAAGCTGAAGCTAGGAAGCAGGCTTTCCCCGAGGAAGATGAAGACGGTTCTGATTGACGTTGTTTATAGAACGGAGTGTCATTTCTGTAATCTGAATGTATAAAAGGACTTCCTCATTGTATATAAGATTCCTCTATTTTGTTTGACTTTGTTCCATAATTTTCATATCTTGCAACTTTCCTGCCTTAGCTAGGATTGTAAAATTTCTTTGTAAATATTTCTTTTCTATGACCAACCGAATATGGTCCATATCCTGGCCGGTTAACGAGCTGAGACGGTCTTTAACCGACTTGGCCTTAGCCTTATCTCAAGTTCGGGGTGGCGTTAATAGGCTTTGTTCATCCCCGAACCTTTTAGCTTGGCGCGTCCTGGGCCCATTAAGGAATCGGGACCATGCCTTAGCAAAATTTGCTCCCTTTCAAATTTCAATGATTTAACTTGGCTTTAGCCCTTTGTTAAAGAATCAAGGTCTTGCCTTGGCAAGCCCCAATCGTCTTCGAATTTTATCTTAATTTGGTCGTAGCCCTTTATAAACTAGGGTGAGTCGGTCTTACTTCCCTTCGAGTTTTGTTAATTCAATATGGCCTTGGCCTGGCAATCGATTTTGGGGTTTGCCTTGTTAGGTCTTACTCCCCTTTGAATTTAGTGTGAATATTTAACCGATGTAAACTCTTGATAATGCGATGATAATAAAAGAAGCCCTTGGGCTTAGGAGCATAATATTGGTGCCGAAAAGACTTTATTAATATCCTCATGCTCGTACATCTTTGCTTAAAGAGAGGCAGATCGATTTATTCGGGTATGGTTCCTTTGACCATTTGACCCTTACATCGGTTCATAACGATCTTTGTAAAGCCCCCTTGAAATCGAAGCAAGTGAATGAAGATTTCGAAAATAACGAGCAGTCTCTGGTTGTTCGAGGTCGATTGAAATCGAGCACCAAATTTCATGAACTCCGATGAATGATCGATCTAAGTTAGCACGATTCTTGGTTGCCTCATTAAAAACCTTGCCGTAAAACCCAATTTGGGACAAAACCGGTCGAAGGGAAAAAGAGTGCAACGTGTGCTTTCATTCCTAATGCCTTGTGTTTCCCGGTTCGAGACCAATCCAACCTGCAAGTGTTAGTATCAAACGAAACAAAATAAAAGATGAAATGAATTACCTTAACAATAATACCGCTTCAAGTGGCTCACGTTCCAATTGTTTGGCAGTTGTTTGCCATCCATAGTCCCGAGCTTGTAAGACCCTTTTCCGGTGACCTTCAGGAAGTATAGGGACCTTCCCAGTTCGGTCCCAATTTTTCGTCGTTGGGGTCTCGAGCGTTGGGTGTAACTCTTCTAAGTACCAAGTCTCCTACGTTTAAATATCGGAGACGGCACCGGTTATAATACCTTTCGATTTTTTGCTTCTATGCCGCCATCCGAACTAGAGCGGCTTCCCTCTTTCCATCCAAAAGCTCCAGGCTGACGTTCATAGCCTCACGGTTTGACTCTTCGGTTGCATATCGGAACCTGACGCTCGGTTCGCCCACCTCAACCGGTATCAATGCTTCGGTGCCATAAATTAAGGAGAACGGGGTGGCCACGGTGCTGGTTTTCTCGGTCATGCGATATGCCCCCAAGACCTCGGGCAGCATCTCCCTCCACTTTCCTTTCGCGTCGGCTAACCTTTTCTTCAAGTTGTGGATTATGGTTTTGTCGGTTGACTCACTTGAGCATTTCCGCTGGGGTGATATGGAGTCGACAATATCCTCTTAATCTTGTTATCTTCGAAGAACTTTGTTATTTTACTACCGACGAACTGTTTGCCATTATCGCAAACGATTTCCGAGGGCATCCCGAACCAGAAAATAATATGGTCCCATATGAAGTCGATCACCTCCTTTTCCCTGACCTTCTCGTAAGCCTGTGCTTCCACCCACTTAGAAAAGTAGTCAGTCATAAAAAGGATAAGTTGAGCTTTATAAATGGCCATGGCGATAAGATCGGATGCAACGTCTCTCCGGGCTGATGGATCATTGGTGCATGCCTTTGGCATTTGCTGCACTTGGGTACAAACTCCTTCGCATCTCTTTCCATGTCGTTCCAATAATAGCCGGCCCGAATTATTTTTTGAACCAACGAATCGGAACCGAAATGATTGTCGCAGGTTCCTTCGTTTATTTCTTTTAAGAAGTACTCGGTGTCTCCAGGTCCAAGGCATATGGCGAGAGGACCTCCGAAAGTTCTTCTGTATAAAGTTCCATCGTTGGCCAAATAGAATCAGGCCGCCTTTGTGCGTAACGCCCTAGATTCCTTGGGATCAGATGGCAACTTGCCTGAACTAAGATATTCCACGTATTTATTTCTCCAATCCTAGGTCAAGCTTGTTGAGTTGACTTCGGCATGGCCTTCCTCCACCACCGACCTCAGTAACTACACGACCTTTTTAGAGTCGATTGCTTCATCCTCAACTGAAGAGCCTAAATTGGCGAGTGCATCGGCTTCACTATTTTGTTCTCGAGGTATGTGCTGTAAAGTCCACTCTTTAAACCTGTGTAGCGTGACCTGAAGTTTGTCCACGTACCTTTGCATATGCCCTTCTCTAACCTTGAATGTTCTATTTACTTGGTTGACTACGAGGGGGGAGTCGCATTTGGCCTCGATCACTTTTGCTCCTAGGTTTTTGGCCAACTCTAAACCTGATAATTATCTGTACTGGGTCGGATGCATCGAGCATACAAGAAAGATCGGGCTCGAGTGTAGTCCAAGGTCTGATTGCTTCAAATCGGAACCAGCATTTCGGGAAAGAAAGCTCGAGGTTGGGCATTATTGGGTTCGGAGTCAGAATAGTCGGAATAAGGCGGTCGAGACCGGTCTGGGTAAAGGCATTTTATGGTAAAGTATCAGTTTCGTGTAACTGAAAGGCCAAAAATCTCGTGATATATAAATATCTCAGCGGGAATCACGGCCCCAATCCTCAGTGACGTTAGGCCAATATTTTTAGGGATAAACCATCCTGTAATTAAGTCTTTTACTATATGTAGAACTCTCCTCTTTCCTATAAAGGGGCATTTAATTTCATTGTACAGGACAACACACATATTGCTTGCAATACTAATTATCAATTTCTGTCTATCTCTTATAAAAGTTATCTATTTTTCATTACATATTGCTCCATCACAGAAGTTCCATTCAACTTCAACGGTTTGGTCACTCCTTTGTTTATTCAAGTCAATTCTTATTCACTGTTATATTTTTCATTGTGTCAAATCATTTCACGTATCCTTAATACCACGTACAAATTCAATTGTTACTCGTATTTTAGGGTAAATAGTTACCACTTGTCCTTGGCAGCTTTAGATTCATATTCCTTTAATGTATATTCTAAACAGATGTCGTATTTATTTTTGTACCATCTTTGTAAATCCAAATCTTAGTTGCTCATGACTTGTATTACCAAACCTTGGGGTACTGTATGGAAATTCAACTATTTCATTCCTTGATTATTTATGTTTTTTATTAGAATTGTGATAATTGTTGTTTGGCTTACCTAGAGAGTTGGGTTAGTGTCATCACGACTAGATGAAATTTTGTTTGTGACATAAGTTCTATGAGTCATGAAAAAGTGGCTAGTAGAGTCTTGCGGATCAATATGATGACATCCATACTTATCTTCGAAAGGCTATGAGGAATTTAGGAAACTTCCCATCTTTCTTTCCTTATAGTGCAGCGTTGATTCAACTTAAAGCATGTATCTTCAGCTTCTTTCCATTCACTCGTATACGATGTTGAGCGCTCGGTATCTACTGTGCACCGACGGCTTGTGATGTCGTGGATGAGGTGCGAGGTGTGTTTTCTGTGTTGTGGAGGTAGGCTAGTCTGGAAAACTTGAGGTCCGGTTCAGACCGCAGTTGGGCTCGGTAGTTTCAGTTATGTGAGCATATGCATTTTGACTTATATGTCTGGTAGTGTTCCTAGTGTGGGATTGGTGGCTCAGGGAGTTGCGATATAGCTTTATGATGAGTATTACGTGATGAGCAATATGCTTAGATGTTTGGATGTGAGGTGTTATTTGATATGAAGTTTGTTACATGCACCGAGTTTAGTAATGAACAATTATTTTGGTCGAAAGATATTACTATGAGTACATGAGTTATGTGGTATATGATGTGATTATATCTTGGAATATGGTTATGGCTTGATGCTGCTTGTCTAGATTTATACAGTGTATAGATGCGAGAATTGGGTTTTATAAGGAATTTCGGATATTGAAGATTGGGTTTTAAGGTATATGGACTAAGTTTGAAGAAAGAACCTTCAGTTAGGTTGTGTTGATAGGCTTATAAGGATTGAGGTGATGTGAGATCACCAATAAGTATGTGTAAGGTGAGTGTATACAGAGATTTGATGGCCTTGGAATGACTATTGGCACGTTCGAGGACGAACATATGCTTGGGGGGGGGGG
>MCJB01017224.1:66367-148560 GCA_002018475.1 Nicotiana obtusifolia
GGGGGGAAGGGGGGGAGAATGTAACGACCTGACAGATTGTTTTGACCATTAGCATTCCATTTAGTGGTTTGAGGTCTTGAGTAGCTCCATATATATATATTATGAATTGCGTGCACGGTTGATTTGGTTCCAAGAAGATATTAGAGTGATTTGGCACACTTAGTTCCTATGTTGGAAGCTAAAGTTGGAAGTTTTGACTAAGTTTAGTTCCTATGTTGGAAGCTTAAGTTGGAAGTGTTGACTAAGTTTGATTTTTGGGTATCTGACCTCGGGTCAGAGTTTTGATGGTTCTGTTAGGTTTGGATGGTAATTTTGAACTTGCGCGTATGCTCGAATTTGAGTTTCGATGTTCATAGATGATTTTGAAGCTAATTGCCGAAAGTTGAAAGTTTGAAGGTTTGGAGAGTTGATAGGTTTGACCCATAGTTGAATTTATGGTTGTTGATGTTTGTTTAGGATTCCGAGCCTTGGAATAAGTTCATATGGTTATTTATGTCATGTGTGCAAAACTTGCGGTCATCCGAGTTGTTTAGATGTGTTTGACGTAAGTTTAGAATTTAGAAATTTGAGATAGTTCTTAAGCTTGAATTAAGGTGTGATTTATGATTTTGATGTTATATGTGTGATTTGAGGCCTCGAGTAGGTCTGTGTTATATTTTGGAACTTGTTGGTATATTTGGATGGGGTTCCACGGGGCTCAGGTGTGTTTCGGGGTGGTTTCAGACCATTTCTCCCTTGTATTTTATGGTTGGTTTCTGGTGCTGAGAGTGTTCTTCATGATCGCATGAGAAGCGTTGAGATCACAAAGTGTTCTGGGAGTTGGGCAAGAAGTTCTTCTTCGCGTTCGCGTCACCAGAGTCGCATTCGCGGTTGTTAAGGCTTTAGGCCTTCGCGCTCGCGCACAGGTACACGCGTTCGTGTAGTGTTGAGTTAGGTTGGGAACGTTATTTGGTTGACTTTCACGTTAACGGGAAGCCACCGCGCTCGTGTAGTTATGTGCAGCCCTGTATCGCGATCGCGTGCCTGGGACAGCATTCGCATTAAGTCTTTGAGGCAGTTGAAGTTTGTTCTTCGCGATCATGAAGCTGGTCTCACGATCGCAAAGTGTTTACCTGGAGCATGTGTATAATCTCCTATTTTCGGACTTGGAACTCATTTTACCATATTTTGAGATTGGTAGCTGGGAATGATGCGATTTATGACGCGATTTTCACCCACTAGGATTGGCTAAGCATTTCTTACTCGGATTTGATTATTATACATGATTCCATCTTTGATTTTGGCATTTGATTGGTAGATTTAAGTGAGAAATTTGGGGTTTTTGGAAAAACTTTTCTAAAGTTAAAAATTGAGATTTGAACATCGATTCTGATTTGGATTTGGATGAAACTTGTAATTTGTACTAGTATTTGAATGGGTTGCCAGAATTTGTGAGTTTTGTTAGTTTCCGGGGTGCAGGCCCAGGTTGATTTTTTGTTGACTTTGAGTATTTGATTAAAGAATCGACCTTTATCATTTGGGTATGATTCCTATGACATTATTTGATGTTATTGAGTTGGTTTTGGCAAGATTCGAGTTGTTCGGAGGTCGATTCGCATGGGAAGGCAGTTTAGAGTATTGATTTGGCTTGTTTGAGATAGGTATCAAGTCTAATCTTGTTGATGGAATAACCTTAGGATATGAACTTATTTTTCTAACTAAAAAATGTGTGAGAAGCTACGTATTGGTGAGGTGACAAGCATATATGAGGATGCTATGTATGACTCATGTCCACAATGGTCTTTGGGTTGTATTATGCCTTGATTTGGACATTGTGCTTCTTGTTATCATGCTTTATATGTTTATGTCACTATGTGAACTCCATGAGTCATTCTAGAGATCATATGTAGGTTTTGATTTCCTGTTGAGCATGATATTTATTGTTGTATGGCTTATCCGCCTGATGTGAGCTATAGTTGTACACTCGTACCTGCATACACCTTAGCATGCTGGCTTCTTCATTCCATGAGTATGTGATTTAATCTCCATTGTTCATGTACATGAATTTTGGTGTATACTTTCTATGTGATATTGACTGAATTGGTAGTACGTGAGTGGTCCGTGCGGATCTGAGATATGATAGCATGTGAGTGGTCTATGATGTTGTTATATATAGCACGTAAGTTGTCTGTGGAACATGTGGATAAAGATCCATCCCCTTAGGATCACCCTCTCATGTTTCTCTCCTGATGGTGTACATGCAGGTAGTCAGAAACCGATGGATTTCTGGTTGATGTAGATCTTAGTAAAGTTGATCATTGCTTGGACTTTGCATCTCTTCTCTATTTGCAAACTTCTTGGATGTATACATGATTTTTCTGCATGTCTTCTCTATATGGTAGCTCCAGAATGTATACATGCCCTTATGCATATCTTCTCTATATTCTACCTTACTTGATAAGATGATACACGACACATATCTTCGCTATATGTGAATCCGTGTGATTTGACTTGTTTAATCATGAATATCTTCTCTATATGAAATTGATGAAAGATTAATTTAGTAATTATGCATATCTTCTCCATATGCACTTGTTGAAGGATTAATTGCTATTTCATGCATATCTTCTCTATATGCAACTGTGGAAGGATTATCTGATACTTCAGCCATATCTTCTCTATATGCAAGCTTGATAATTTAATGATATTGGACGATATCTTCTCTATATGCTGAGTTGTTGAAATGGAATAATATCTGGGCATAACTTCTCTATATGCAATTGTTGATGTGTTCTTTGTTATCCGAAGCATACCTTCCTTACACATTGAGCTGTTAAGAGACTTTCGCACATCTTCTCTATCCACACTATGTGGTACCTATATTTTTCCTGTATAGACTTTGTTAGTACTGCTAGGTACACGTATATGTTATTGAGCTATGCAAATTATATATATATATATATATATATATATATATATTGAGTATCCTTAAACTGAGACCTTGTCACTATTTCATCGAGGTTAGTCAGGGTACTTACTGAGTACATAGGGTCGGTTGTACTCACACTATACTTTAGCACCTCGCGTGCAGATCTTGGAGCGAGCTGCTGTGGACGATGGAAGTTGGCATTGAAGATTTACCTGTTTTCCGGATATAGTTACCACTTGTCCTTGGTAACTTTGGATTCGTACTTTGTGCATATATATTCCAAACAGATATTGTATTTATTTTCGTACCAGCTTTGTAAATCTAAATCTTAGTGGCTCATGACTTGTACTACCAAGCCTTGTGGTATTGTATGGATTTCAACTGTTTCATTCATTGATTATTTATGATTTTCATTAGAATTGTGTTAACTGTTGTTTGGCTTACCTAACGGGTTGGGTTATGTGCCATCACGACTAGGTGAATTCTGGGACCTAACAGTGCTACCAGCCCTAAAGTAAGTCTCTACTTTAGTCACGCTTTCCTGATACCTCAACATAATGTTTGACTTTTTGGGCATTTTTGATTGTCAAAGAAATCACAAATAGCTTTATGCCTCTTTTAGTGTTGTGCTCGCCCCAAATTCTCTACTTGCCTCTATTGATTAAATCAAAAGAAGTATCATGAACCTTTGTATTGCATTATTTCATGGATCTTGTCAACTGCAACAACTAATTGTGCACATTGCTCCTTGAGTTATATTGTTTTGATGTGCTAGCCAGAATTTACTTTGTGCAATTGGAAAGCTGATAGCAAGAGTTTGAAATCTTTTCTTTCTTGTTTTACAAAGACTGACTCGAAATAATGTAGCAAAAGGACACCATGATGCAAAAAAGAAAAAGAAATAATATTAACAAGAAATGTTCCTTTCGGGAAAGGAAAGAAGGAAGAGGCTCTTTTTAATGCGATAACCATCCTTATTTATCATGACATGCATTTTGGACCCAGCGACATGATCTATCAAACAAATCTTGTATTTCTTCTTATCATTCCTTTGTCCTATGAAATCGGGCTTCTTTGTGCCAATCCTTTGCATCAGACTCACGACTTTCCTTCAACAAGTGGTGCCCCTTAGAGATTTGCACCAACAAGCCTTTATTAATTTTTTATCTCTATTTACTGTTTTCCTATGAGGGTTGTCACCAACAAGACTCTCTCATTTTCAATGCTTTTTTGTTTTAATTCCTTGAAGGAGCGACATGACACAAACATTGCTCATTGCGTGCTTCTCTTAGCATTCTTAAAAGATTCTCAGAAAGTCTTGATTTGGAAGGATTTTTGATAGGGTTGGAAAGAAAGGGCCGTATGGAGTATCAAAATAGACTCAAGATGATGGAGTCGTGTACTTATAACTCTTGGAATTAAATCTTTTAAAATTACAACAAAAATTTGCTTGTTTTAAATCTTGGGAATTTTTTTTACTTTTGGTTGGAAAAATAGATCCGTTGGTTACAAAAAAGGGTAAAAAAAGGTTAACAAGGCTCAAAGTCCTAATTAGTGGTAAATAATAGTTGGGTAGCGACACTGAAAGCCTTTTGATATAGTACTTCTTGTCAGCGTCAGCATTAGTGATTATGTGTGCAGCTTGTCCTTCTATTTCAGCCAGGTGTAAAGCTCCTTTGGGTAATTCCTTCTTGATGATGTAAGGACCTTGCTGATTCGAAACAAACTTTCCTTTAGCTTCCTTCCTGATGGGAAAGAATTCGTGTCAACATATTTTAACCCACCGCAAATTGTCTGAGATGCACTTTCTTATTGTATGCGGGGGTCATCCTTTATTGGTATAACTGACCATGGCAAACCATGGTGAATTAATTTTTAGTCATCACTGTTAATTGTTCTAAATGGGCTTTGACCCATTTGGCATCCTCAATCTCCACTTTAATAATGATTCAGGGAGAAAGGATCTGCTGGTGTCACTACTCCAGTTTCATAAGCCAGTAAGGAGTTGTACCATCCAAAGTGCAAACGGCTGTGCAGTATCCTAGGAGTGAAAAAGGCAACTTTTCATGCCATTACTTGGAGCCTTAGATCATTTTTCTAAGAATCTTCTTGATGTTCTGGTTTGCAACTTCAACAACGCCATTGGCTTTGGGCTAATAAAGGGTAGAATTGTGATGCATAATTTTGAATTGATCACATGCCTCCTTTATCATATGGCTATTCAAATTGGCAACATTACCTATAATGATAGTTTTTGGGATACCAAAACGAGAAATTGGAATGCACTAAAATTGACCAATGCTTTCTTGGTAACTTCCTCTACCCATTTTGTTGACAAATCAATAGTGACTAGAATAAATCTATGACCATTTGAAGCTTTTGGATCAACTGATCTAATGATGTCTATGTCCCAAGCAACGAAAGGCCAAGGAGCAGACATAGGATCCAATTCTGAGGGAGGAGAATGAATTAAGTCACTGTGAATCTGGCACTGGAGCATATTCTTTGCAAGGACATAAAATTCATGTTTGGCATACATACTCAAAATTATCTCATTCATGATCTTTTTAATCAATTTCAAACATCCACGCATCTCAGAAGATTCAGATACGGAGTTCTTTTATATTGGATCTCCCACTTTGAAAGAAACCATTTACAAGTCGTCTAATGACTCTTTTTTTATCTCCATTCGTCTATTCTGGATATTCCCACATGTTTGGAATTGTTTGATATCAGAGTACCATGGTTCACAATGGTTCATATGTTTAGAAACTATGTTTATCCTGTATTTATCTTTTCAGCGGGTCAATATGAGTGTTGTCTAGGTATGGGATCATTGAAGCTAAGGTAGCCAATGCATCCGCTAATTCACTGTGAAACCCTAGAATGTACCTGAACTCAACGGATTGAACCTTTTTGTCATAACCTCAATTTCCGACCAAGGGGTCATGATGGCGCCTAACACTGCTTGATAGACAAGCGAACAATCAACAACGACAAAATATATAAAACTAACATTAAAAAGCATGATATCACAAATAAAGGCAAAACTTAAAAATTACATAGCAAGTCTAAACCAAATACTATCTTATCAACTCCTACGATTTGGTGTCACCGAGTATATGAGCTACTAAGAGTACTAAACATAAAGTCTGCAAGAATTATAATATTATATGAAACAATAAATATTAACAAAGATCATGGAAAGGTGACTTCAAGACATGTAGACAAGAGTGCATCACTACCTTGAGTTTCCTCAAAAGTCCAAGCTAATCAGTCCACTAAACAACACTAGGACAAATGCCAGACTCTGCACAAAAAATAAAAAGATGTAGTATGAGTACAACTGACCCAACATACTTAGTAAGTATCGATCCTAACCTCGACGAGGTAGTCACGAGGCTATGACAAGATACTTAATTATAAACCTGTGCAAGTAATAAGTAGAAAGCAATAGCAATAGCGAAATCAGGAAAACAATATAAGATCAAATAAGAAGATAAATATCAAGGTTCACGAGAATAACATCAAACACCACAAAAGAGAAACAGCAATACGAAATAAACTCAAGACAGCATATCTGTTGCAGTGCACAATCCGATCCAACATCAATACCATTGCAACGTGCAACACGATTCAACCTCAATATCATTGCAGCGTGCAACCCGATCCAACCAATATATCGTTACGGCGTGCAACCCGATCCAATCTCAGTACCAATCAACATGAAAACACTCAAAAAGCAACCAACATGACGAATAGCATGATATAATACTGAAGAGAAACCAAGTAAGCACAATATACTACGGATAGGGTTACATGATAGGAGATCAACATTTCCAGAGCCATAACACTTACATATTTCAGCAAGGCCCCAAACATGGACAATAACATGTAAGTAATCTCTCAAAGCCCAACAAAGCATAAGAGAATAACACAAGAATTAAAAAAAAACATGAATAAAACTACTTCTATCCGCATGCTTTAACCCACAACAAACACATATATACTCATCACCACGTATATACGATGTCACAACACATTTAGCACATAGCAAGTAAGCACTTACAACCTAATTCCCTTAAATCAAGGTTAACCACGATACTTATATCTTTTTAGAAAAAATCAACACTCCAAAATTGCCTTCCCTTTTGAACAAGCATCCAAACCACCCGCATGTAGTTAATTAATACCCAAATAAACAAGCTTTAGAAATTATCCTAGTATCAAAAATGATTGATCTTTAATATATTTTGAAAAGTCGATAAAAGTCAACCCGGTTTCGTTTGGCTGAAATTTGAAACCATGACCAAATCCTTATCCATTCATTACCTAGTCCAAATATGTGATTTGTTTCGAGATTCGATCTTAAATCGAGATCTAAATCTCTAAAATATAATAATTCTAAGTTTCTACTCAGAAACCCTATTTCTACCTTATGAAAACTTAGAGTAGGGGATGAAATCAATGGAAAGTAATAGAAACTAATAAAAAATAAGTTAAAGTTACTAACCTTAAAGTTGGGAAGAACATCGCCTCCAAAAATCGCCTCCCACCAAGTCCAAGTCTCAAAAATGAAATGAAATGAGCTAGTCCCAAAATCTTTTATTTTTATCCCAGCTGCAGATGTCGCAATTGGGAACTTTAGTCTGCAATTGCACAGTTCGCAAATGTGAACCATTGGTCGCAATTGAGAAATAGGCCCTGAGCCTTTGAAGTCGCAACTGCAACACTCGCTTTCCAATTGCAAACATCGCAAATGTGATCCCAGCTTTGCAATGGCCCCTCTACCCATTCTTCACAAATGCAAGGTGTAGTTCGCAGCTTTGCACCTCGTATTTGCGAGCAGATCATCACAATTGCGATAACTGTGGCACCAGTAATTCCAAGACTTTCCAAAATAGCCAAAACCAATCCAAAACTCACTCGAGCACCTCAGGCTCCATTCAAAACATCTAGACAAGTGTATAAACCTCATACGAACTCACTCGTAAGCTAAAATCATCAAAATAACATCAAAAATCAAAAACCAAGCATCAAAACATAAAGATTTCCAAGTGTTCATAAGTTCAAATTCCAACTTTCAACAATCAGCGCCGAAGCAGCCTCGGGTCTCCCAAGACGTCTAAACTCATCATATGGACCTACCGAAATTTTTAAAATACCAATTTGAGTTCGTTTACCAAGAATGTTGACCGTGGTCAACTCCAATAAATTTAATGTTCAAAAATCAAGTTTTCTTTGTATAAACGCATCTAACTTTCCATAAGTCGAAACTAACTACGCACACAAGTCATAAATCATCAAAGGAATCTATTCGAGGTCTCAAATCACGAAACAGAAAGCTAGAACTCAAAAGGACGTATCGGGGCGTTACATTTTTCACCTCTAAAAGAAACATATTTCCTCAAATGGACATAAAAATATATCTAAACTGGCGAAAAGATGGGGATATCTACTCCTCATATCGGACTCGGACTCCTAAGTAGCCTCTTCAGTCGGCTGCCCTTTCCAAAGCACTTATGCGGAAGAAACGTCATTAGATCTCAATTTTTGAACCTGCCAATCTACAATAGCTACCAGCTCTTCTTCATACGTCAAATTCTCATCAAGTTTCACCATTCTTAAATCCAAGACATGCAACTTATCCTCATGATACTTCCAAAGCATAGAAACATGAAATATCAGATGTAGCCCTCTAAGGGTAGAAGGTAATGCAAGCCTATAAGAAACCTCCTCAACTCTCACTAACACCTCAAGCAGACTAATAAAACTTGGGCTCAACTTCTGGTTCTTCCTAAATCTCATCATACCCTTCATTGGTGAACTTTTAAAGGTCCATTCTCGCCTTCCAGAAAAGCCACATCACGGACCTTCTTGTCCATATAACTCTTCTGCCTACTCTGCGATGTTTATAGATGATCCTGAATCAACTTCACCTTCTCCAAAGCATCATGAACCAAATTCGCACCCAATATCCTAGCCTCGCCGGGCTCAAACCAACCAATAGGAGAACGATATTTCCTGCCATATAAAGCCTCATAAGGCACCATCTGAATAGTGGACTGGTAGTTTTTGTTGCAGCCAAACTCTGCAAATGGTAGGAACTGATCCCACTGGTCTCCAAAATTAATAACACAGGCCCTCAACATATCCTCAAGGATCTGAATGGTCTGTTCGGACTAACCATCCATCTGCGGCTGAATGCAGTACTCAGCTTCAACTGTGTGTCCACTCTCGTTGAACATCTCTCCAAAAGTTCAATGTGAATGGAGTGCCACGGTTTGAAATGATAGAAATGTGCACAACGAGCAAACGAATAATCTCTCTGATGTAGATTTGAGCTAACCTCTCTGAAGTGTAAGAAGTCATCAACGGAATGAAATGCTCAAGTTTGGTCAATCTGTCCACAATGACCCAAATATCATTAAAATTCCTCAAAGTCTGTGGTAATCCTACCACAAAGTCCATAATAATGATCTCCCACTTCTTCCTTAGTATAACTAACCTCTGAGTCAATCTACCTGGTTTCTGATGTTCATACTTGACATGCTGGTAATTGAAACACCGTGAAACATGCCCAACAATGTCCGTCTCCAAGTCATGATACATTTTCATGACACCAGAATGAATAGAATACCTCGAGCTATGAGCCTCGTCAAGAATCAACTCCCTCAAACCATCAACATTCGGAACACTAATCCGACCCTCAAGCTGCATAATAGTATCATCTCCAACCACAACCTTCGTTGCACCACCTCTCTACACCATGTCTTTCAGCACCAACAAATGAGAATCATCAAACCAACGAGCCTTGATGCTCTCTAACAAAGATGATTGCTCAAAAATATCCAATCTCACAAACCTATTAGCCAAGGACTGAACATCCATAGCCAATGGCCTCTTCGCTGTTGGAATAAATACCAAACTACCCATACTCTCCGCCTTCCTATTCAAGTCATCATCTACCACATTTGCCTTTCCCAGATAATACAAGATAGTGATATCATAGTCTTTCAACAACTCCAACCATCTCCGCTATGTCAAGTTTAATTCCTTTTGCTTGAACAAGTGTTATAGACTTTGATGATCAGTGTAAACTTCACATGACACACCGTACAAGTAGTGCCTCCAAATCTTGAGTGCCTGGACAATAGCTGCCAACTCCAGATCATGAACATGATAGTTCTTTTCATGGGTCTTCTACTGCCGAGACTCATAGGAAATCACCCTACCAACCTACATTAAAGCTACACCAAGACTAATGCACAAAGCATCACAATACATAATATAAGGCCCCGAACCTATGGGTAACGCCAATATTGGAGCTATAGTTAAAGCCACCTTGAGCTTCCGATAGCTTTTCTCACACTCAGACCATCTGAAAGGATCACCCTTCTGTGTCATCTTGGTAAATAGAGCTGCAATAAATGAAAACCCCTTAACAAAGCGACGATAGTGGCCTGCCAAACCCAGACCTTGTGGAACTCTATAACTGAAGTAGGTTTAGGCCAATTCTAAACTACCTCAATCTTCTTAGGATCAACTTTGATACCATTAATAGACACAAAATGACTCAAGAATGCAACCGAGTCCAGCCATAACTCACACTTCGAAAACTTGGCATAAAGCTGATGATCCCTCAAAGTTTAAAGTACAACCTGCAAGTGCTGCTCATGCTTCTCTCTACTATG
The DNA here is from genome assembly GCA_002018475.1 of Nicotiana obtusifolia. Classification (NCBI taxonomy): domain Eukaryota; kingdom Viridiplantae; phylum Streptophyta; class Magnoliopsida; order Solanales; family Solanaceae; genus Nicotiana; species Nicotiana obtusifolia. Next base: position 76,970 of record MCJB01017224.1, read on the forward strand.
AGAGTAAGCTACAATATCATCAATGAACACAATCACAAAGGAATCCAAATATGGCTTAAACACCGGGTTCATCAAATATATGAAAGTCATTAGAGCATTGGTCAAACCAAATGACATCACCAAGAATTCATAATGACCATAGCGAGTCCTAAAAGCTGTCTTAGGGACATCTGAAGCCCTAATCTTCACTTGATGATGGCCTGATCTCAAATCAATCATGGAGAACACATTGGCACCCTGAAGCTAATCAAATAAATCATCAATACGAGGCAATGGATACTTGTTATTGATAGTGACCTTGTTCAACTGCCGATAATCAATGCAATTCCCAAAGAGCCATACTTCTTCTTCACAAACAATACTGGTGCACCCCAATAGCCATGGCATGGAGGATGGATTATCTGAGGAGGAAGGAATATCAAAGGTACCAATAGCTACTACTACAGGCTCATAAAACACGCTGGCTGCTTTTCTTGGCCTTGGGGTTTCTAGGGTCTAGCAGCTTATACAAGTCAAATGGCCATGTACTTGATATGGTGTCGTAGGGACTTGGTTCTACCTTAGAATCCACAAAATATTCTGTGATAGTGCTCGGATACGGGTAGGAAGTATTCTCTTATTGTGCCACTAGTGAAATGTTAGCAGATATCAGGGCACCCAAATTAATTAGTTACCTAGCCATGATAGAAGCCACTAGAACTGTCCTCTCCAAAGGCAAATGGCTCTCATTCAATCACAGATCAAGTGTGGTACACACAAATGTTTGCCATCCCTTTTACTTGAAGTTCAAAGTGTTCCAGTTAATCCTTGATCTCGCAGCCACCAAAGGGGGAGAAGTACCTAGTGCTAGGATCTCTGCAAGCCAAAGTCGGATTGCCTCCTTCTTAGCAAGTTTAGCTAAGTTGGCTCCAAATTATCTAGCCTAAAGTAGTCATTCAAATAGTGTTGATCAAACTTTACCTTGAGATTGTTCTCATTGGTGACATTGGTCCCTTTTACTATGTTTGTTGTGTTAGCATAAACTCATGGATAAAGTGCTCTATCACATCAACTAAGGGTTCTGTGAACTGCATACCTTGCTTTTGGTGATTTGTTCCAGGAATGCAGGGTTGTATTAGTCCAAATCTATCCTTCTATAATTTCAAGAATTAATTGTAACTCAGAATCTATCTTGTCAAACCACATTCATATCTGTCCTAGCTTGACTATCTTTCACAATTTTGGCCCCTTTACCATCATCAATGGCATCCTCAGAGTCGGAGTCTGCTGTGCCTAAATTGGACTCATGGCTAGTGTTGTTGGTGACCTGTGAGGTTTCAGCTTCATATTGAGGCTCACACTATCCCCGTGGCCAGGATTTTTCTTCATTATGCTCTTTAGAGTGAGCCAATGAGGTGCCTTCTCAGTCTTCTCTTGACGGGACGTAGGAATCAGACTAGAACAAGATGTGTCCTCCACATCTCTAGTCGTTTACTTCTTGCTTATCACCTTTTTCATGCTTGGTGATAATGTACCCCTACCTCTGTCTCAGTCCGCACTTACGTTTTATTTCCACAGGTCTCAGAGAACCAATTCTATGATAGTCAGTGCAGACCTACTTTTGCAACCGTAAAGTCCATCTGTAGTCCGCACTATTATAGTGCAGTACACACTTGAGATGTTGTACGTAGTTCCAAAGAAGAAGGTCTATGATATTCAATGTGGACCTACCTTTGCAGCTGCAAAATCAATTTGTGGTTCGTACAGTTACAATGCAGTCCACACAACTAACTCAGTCGATCATAGCGGGCCGCAAAATTAAAATGCGGGCCGCAAAATTAAAATGCGGTCCGCACAAATAGGAATCACTACGCAAACATATTATACCAAGCGGCCAAAGTTAAACAAAAATTAATACTAGCAGTCGAATTTCATGGGTCTATAAACAATCATACATGCTTTTAGTGTAATTCCATCCGAGACTCACTCTAAATGAAAGTAATCATGACTTCACAGATTCCCCCACCCTTTTTGTACCCAAAATGAACGCGAACAAAGATGATTTTAAAATAAACTCAAAAATTAATAAAGAAAAGGAGAAAATATCGATGTGTGTCATACTAGATCGTGTTAATTACACCCGGAGAGACTGAATGTGTGTGGATGAGTAGAGTGCAGTAGTGTGTGCAGTTGATTCCATAGATTATGTGATTTAAGGCTTGGTCAAAAAGTGAAAAGTATAAAAAGTTGACCTAACCCCCTTTTTACACTTACTGGTGGGTTGGGGCAAAGTGAGTGAGTTCAGCTGCAAAATTGCAGTGTGGTCCGTACTTGATTACTTGGGCAACTTGTGTTCCTTGTGGTTGTACGGTCACCTTATTTTGAAAAGCAGCCGCAACTGTGGCAGCATCGAATCTTTTCCTTCTCTGAATCTAACATGTGCGGCGGCAAAGTGCTCCGCATTAATGACAAAAAACTTGGCCACTTGAGCTCTCCTCCATTCTCCAATTTTGTCGTTCGCGACCAATGTTTTGCAGCCGCACTAGTTAAGGTGTGGACCGCTATTTTCAGCCTGCTTCTTGCCATCTCACACTTTTCAATGCAATACACATCAAATCTTATCAAAAACATGCAAACAAACTTCTATACAATAAATAAAGAGAAAAAAAAAGGAAAGAGCTTGGGTTGCCTCCCAATAAGCGCATTATTCAATATCGTGGTACGATGCAATGTCAAATCACTAGCTTTTGAAGTAAAGAACCGCCAATGGGCTCTCACCAGCTTTCCCCAATAATGCTTCGTCAATGACCATTGACTCAAAAGATTTCATCCTTCTTATTCTTCAAGTCCATTGCATCATATGGAGTCACACTAACAAATTCAAATGGACCACTCCCCTTGATTTAAGCTTCCCATGAAACATCCTCAACTTTGAATTCAATAAAAACACTCACCGCCATTGAACTCCTTATTCCAAATATACTTGTCATGAAGGATTTTCAGCGTTTCTTTGTACAAGGACAAAATTTCATAGGCATGATACCAAAATTTATCCAACTCATTTAAATGTGCAACCCGCAAGTTAGAGGCTACATTCCAATCAAGATTTAGCTTCGTTAAGGCGCAGATTTCCTTATGCTCTAATTCCTCGGAAGATGACAAGCTTCCCCGAACACCCACCGATTAGTGCACATATTGATAGGTGTCCTGTAAGCCATTCTGTATGACCATAGAGCATCATATAACTTCTCGGACCAATCCAACCAATTGGTGTTAACCAGTTTTTACAAGATACTCTTTATCTCCCGGTTGGACACTTCCATTTGACCAATTGCTTGCGGATGATAAGGGGTTGTCACCTTGTGAGTGTCACCATATTTTCCAAGCAAAGTGTCAAAAGCTTTGTTGCGAAAATACGACCCTCCATCACTTATGATTGCTCTAGGCCTAATTCGCGGACGTTTGACAGACATTTAGACTTGACACATTTAGATCCGAAGTGATTTGTTTTCATTGATAATTTGGACAGATACAAGCGGGAACAAAGATAACATCACAAAGTTGTATGGGCTTAGGCAGTTGCCCTTCTGGAATGTAAAAGAGAGAACTACGGAAAAGGTACTAGGAAAAGGAGGGGAAATCAACTAATTCTAATAACCATATCCTGAGTCGCTTTCTATGCCCTTTTCTTCTTTTGGCTCCTGGTCCGGATCCTCCTTCGGGTCTTCCTCAAACTCTTCCTCATCATCAATGAATTCAGACTCCTCCTCTAGATCTTCTTCTGGTTCTGTGCTCGACTTTGTCTGGATGCATTCTACTACCCGATCATCCTCATCAGCCGGTGGCAACATATGGTCAATGGATCCGGGGACCACCTGATGATGCATTGATGTGGTCACAAGATAGTGTGGCAGGATCTCATGGTAAATCTGTAAACCAACCACCGCATCCTCTAACCAAGCTATACCTTCCCTGCTCGGGCGGGCCAATTCTTATTCTTTGTTAATCCAGACATAGTACTCAGGGGTGCACCATGAATTTTGCCCCATAGGCATTGTTACCAGGTCATTCCATTCTTTTTGCAGTTTCCTTATCCTAGGAATTGGAATCTGGTCATTATAATCATCCTCGTACAGCGACGTCCTTATCCACAACGGCACATCTTGAATTGAAGGATTTACCTTAGATTTGACGAATTTTCAAAGAAAGTGTCATTTACTGGAAATTCCTTAAAGGCGACGATTTTCTAAGTTCTGATTATTCTTTCGAGAAAATGAAGTTGAATCCAATTTTTCCTTTAGAAATAGAGCTGCTTTTCACTAAGTTCGGGATTTCAAAATCTTTAAAGAAAAGAAGGGTGGGTGAAAAACATAGTGATTAGCGAGTATATTACAACTAGCGAACTAAGGATCTACTATTAGTTAATTTCCCCCTTTTAAGAATCCTATATTGTTTAAGGTTTGCCTAAGTTCATATCATACTAAAGTATAAAGAAAAAAGAAAAGCATGTGTTCTAATATATAAGTGTTATATACATGAGAGATAAAACAACAATAAAGACATAACAAATACCACTAACATTAAACTATTAGAGGAAGTAAACTAAATTAATGAGGCAGTAATAATGATAAAAGGAGTTGAGGGAAAGAGGACTGGACTCTGGGATTGGGCCTCAAGAAGATAGGCCCAGCGGTGAAGAGACGCGGATATGAGCTGACTTTGGACTCCTCAATGGGATGCAATATAGCTGGAATTGGGCCTGAGTTCATCAAGAACTCAGAGGCCCAAACAGATGTACATGTGAAAAATAAGAAGATCATTAGATATATATCCAATACATTTAATATATTCCAACTACAGAACATTTTTTATGTACATGACAAATACATAAACAGTTAATTAGAGCAAGAACAATATTAATATGGTAGAGGAAATTATATATTAACTTGGTGGCTTTACTTAGCAAATAATTCACACTGGAGACCTTTCGTTGTCATTAAACACTAAACCTTTAAAGAACTGAATGTGTCAATGAATTGAGAGCTAAGGAGGGAACCCCACTTGAGGTCAATGCTTCTTTGGATCCCCAGACACTTTAAAATTCCCAAGGGACTCAAGGCTCAGGGCAATGCTTGTGCCAGGGAGGGCAGCCCAACCTAAAGTCGAACTCCGCTCCCAAATACCCTTAATAGCAAACGTCATGTTTTACTTATGGGTTTAAGTGCCAATGAGGCCCTTCCAATGCAAACTGAGTATTAAAGTGTTACTTACCCCAAAATATATACTTTCCTCTTAAAAAAATTAACACAAGAGAATACATACTACTATGATACTAAACAGGGAAACATATCAAGGAAACCTAAAGGGAGAGGGGCCGAGTTCAGAATATACATAGACACAAAGTGATTTTATAATCACACCATCGCAGGAATGCACCAATAAGGCATAGCATATTCAAACAGGTATTAAGAATCATCACTTGACAACTTAAAGGCATCAAGGTAGCTTCAAACGAACAATTATAGTCAGCACTTGTTATAGAGAGATTATCACAGTTATGGAATTGAAATCTCATGATTACAAACTCACAAATTTAAACATAGGATCCCTAAGGTCTCAACAGGATCATGCTTCTAACAGTGTTAGCCAGTTATCATGTTCAAGTAATATCAACAAATGAACTTCAATAAGGTTTGAGAGCCAAGTTCACCTTCAGGTTAACGATAAAGAGGAGGGCTAAGCATAACTCAAGGTAGAACATGGTATTGCAGAGTTAAAGCAGGGACAGTAGTAACATTTAATCAACTACATATAGGCTGGATGAATGAAACAATGATCTCACATAAGCAGGAGAACTTTGCATATTACAGAACCAGACCAATATGTCAATAAAGAAAGGATATGAAAGACATTGTATCAAAACAAGTTCAAACTCAAACATAGATCTAGTTCACCATATAGGTATGAAGTGATCATGTTCCCAAAACTATCAACTGGTTATGGCAGTATGTCTAAATCCTATTTTTATGGAGGCTAAGTTATTGATAGATGCATGCAAACTTCACAAAAACTCAACAGTGACTCAAAGAGATTAAGGACAGGGATGTATTGTACCAGTTTGGAATTACACATGGATATGAAGATCTGAACTGACTATGAAACAAACAAGCTCAGTTGTGCAATAATTACTAGTTGACTTTGTCCAAACAAAATCATGACTTATACTAGGAATATTTTAACTTTACAGAATAAATATGTAGCAAAGATTCATGAGAAGAAAACAACTTGGTGCAAATAAGATAGTTTCCTATGCGTACAATAGTTGAGCACGGTCATGAGAAAAGTTATACTGATAACTTAGATATCACTCTCAGAGTTAACAGATACAGATACAGAGAAGAAAAGCATCTAGACACTCAGATTCTTTCAACTTGGTTAACTGACATGGACATATGGTATATCAGTTAAAATTACCAAATAATGAACCTAATTATGAACAGATAGAATGCAGGGATATAATATGCAGAGGTTGATATTATAACAGCATCACTGGTGAAAGGGAAACATGAGTATGGTTGCTTTATCAATGATAGTAATCAAACAGAATATGGACCATAGTGGTAACTCAGAGGCAGTTTAACAAACCCAGGCAGAAAAGTAAGTATTTAGACATTGTAAGTTCAAGCTTAAGGTTAAGGAACAAGGATACAAGTCTTGAACAAGTTGAAGTTTCAATTTAGCAATAACTATCAAGTAGCAAACTTAGCTTCTAAAACTCACAAAATTACAGAAGTGTAATAAAACAGGAATGAGTTAATTGTAAGTCACTGAGAGCTATGAAGTTTACATTAAAGATGAACATATAAGAAATTAAGCATGGAGACTTTAAGAAAACTCATAACAAAGATCAATAATTATCATTTACCTAATCAATTATTATTCTAGAGAATCATAACAGAACAAGCTGATCATAAAAGGTTGTCAAACTAACAAAAAATAAATATCAGATGTCAAACACATACAACATAATATTAATCTATAGAACTTAACATCGAAATATCTAAATCATTCAGAGAAATGAACGAAAGAAAGAGTGAGAGAAAGATGCTGACCTTCTTAAGGGCAGCAGACGAAAAAGATTTCTTTTGTTGCTCAGAGATCCCAGAAACCTTTAAGCTTGAACCAGCAAAGAATTCGGCAAAAGAGAAGAAAATAGTAAGAGACCTAATATCAGAAACCCTAATTTTCTTAGTGTTTGTGATTGTTCAGTGTTAGGTTGTTTTGGTTTTTTTTTTTTTTTTTTTTTGCTGTTAGATTGTGTGTTGGTGAGAACATTAAAGACCCCTTTTATAGTGGCACTCAATGCTCTAGGGCTTCAAAAATTCAAAACCAACAGTAGAGAGTGACGCATGGTAGATGATGATAGCTAATTAAGTGAAAATTAGAAGACAGAGGGGGGAAATCCAGTAATGACTTTACCTAAGTACTGGAGTGGAGTGAGTCATTGAACGTTGAAGCACAAGAACCATCGGTCAGAACCCTAATACCTAGAGATCATTGCATTTGACCTTTGGGTGTAGAATATTGATGATAAAGTGAGCTAACACCTCCCGCTCGCTTTGATTTGACAGAACGAAAGAAGGAATCAGGCGAGTTTGAAGTTTCACGCTTTTGGTCTGATTATTTGACTAGGGTTTTGAAATCGAAAGGCAAAAATGGAAATCACGATGAGACTAAGAGTGGGGGAATAAAAGGAACAACCATGCATGCCATGGATTTGAAAGGTTAGTAGCAATTTGGAGTTTTATCTCTGAGATTAGGGTTCAGATTTTGGGAGATTTGATTTTTGGTGATGAAAAAGGAAATGGTTTAGCGGAAATCCTGGATATGGGAGACAAACAAGATGATTTGAGGTTGATTTCACGACCTTGCACTAATTTGTGCATGGTCTGTTGATTGATGGCATTAGGGTTGATGAGAGAAAAGAGAGAAGAAGGGGAAAGAAGGCGGCTGGGCGGGTAGGAAATGATATAGGGTTTTGGGGGTGCGACCAAATAGTCTCCGAGTTAAATGAGGGGAAGAGATCGGGGCCGTTGGATCATTTGATCAACAGCCCTGATAAATCGGAGCGTTACCTATTTCAGAAAATCAATTCCGGGAAATTTTGATGACCGTTGGATCTATATGATCCAACGGCTGAGATAATATCTAAGAGTTGGTCGAGATTAAACGGAAAATAGGGAAGAATTTATGACCATTGATAGTTTGAATCAACGGCCCAGATTGCTTGTGTTTCTTTTGTGAGTTGGATTAGCGGGTGACGTGTCGCGACCTGGTTGGTTCAATGAGAATGGCATGGATTGCCAAGTTGGAAGGGGATGGGGTGTTTGGACTGGGTTGTTTTCCATTTGGGCTTGCACATTTGGGCCGAAAATGATTTAGCTAATAGCCAATTTGTATTTGGTTGAGAATTGCAATGGTAGCCTTTTTGTCTTTAATCCCTTTTTGAAATAAACTAATTTAAATAGACTTAACAATTTTCAATAAATGTGGTAAAATTATAATTGTTATATGTACTACTAATTATTGATTAATTATCTATAAATGACACATATTTTGAATTATAGCACTAATTTTAAAATATTAATATAGTAACCTAATTCATTGGAAATTAAAGAGTAATTTTGTCAAATTAAAAAACCTATTTAATGTATATAAGAAATTTAGTTTTATAATAGTAAATACATTTGTAATTACAAAATATTAGTACTATGTGATTAATTTTGAAACTAATACTTAATTAATTTATAAAATAAATATTCATTAATAGAAAAATACCTTTAAAGTATTTATTGTAAATTGTTAAGCGTGAATAAATTAATTTTAAAAGGGAGGGTCAAAATTGACCGTCAATACCTAGCCTCATTGTTAGGTAAAGAAACAACTTCCACCCACTTAGCCAAATAATCCACCGCAACTAAAATACAGGTGTTACCAAAGGAACTTACGAATGTTACCCAAATGTCGAAGGTGTCAATCTCTAAGAAGCTTGTAATGGGCATTTCATGTTTCTTTGAAATTTCACTGGTTCGTTAACATTCATCACACCTCTTTACTAAATCACTTGTATCCTCTAATAGAGTAGGCCAATAGAAACCATTAGGACCTTTGCCGCCGTTCTTGATCCCCCATGGTGACCACCATAAGATGAAGAATGACAAGCCAGGAGAATGTCGCTTTCCTCCTCGTCCAGTACATTTCCTAATCACTCCATCCGTGCAAATCCGAAAAAGGTATGATTCATCGCAATAGTAGTCTTTGCAATCTCTTTTGAACTTCTTCCTTTGGTTTGAAATAAACTCTTCCGGAATGACACAGCTAGCAATGATATTAGCCAAATCCGCAAACTATGGTACCTCTTTCATGGAAAGTGCCAAAGTTGCTCATCGGGAAAGAGCCCTTTATCTCAAGGCCATCATGTGGCCTCCACTCCTCCTCCAAATGAGATAAGTGTTCCCCCACTTTGTTTTCACTCCCCTTCTTATCTTGGATCTTAATATCAAATTCTTGCAGTAGAAGAGCCCATCTCATCAACCATGCTTTGGATTCCTTTTTGCTCATAAGATATCTAAGTGTCGCATAATCCGTGTGCACAATGACCTTTGCACACATCAAATAAGGACGAAACTTCTCAATAGCAAACACAATGTCAAGTAATTCCTTTTTCGTAACCATGTAGTTGACTTGGACACTATCCATGGTCTTACTAGTAGATCGGGTAGAAACTTTTATCTATCCTTTGCCCTAAAACTGCCCCAACAACTACATTACTTACATTATACATGCGCTCAAATGGTAAGCTGCAATCCATGGACATAATGATAGGAGTGGTTGTCAACTTGATCTTTAACTCTTCAAAAGCCCTCATGCAATCAGCAATAAAATTAAACTTCGCATCTTTTTCGAGGAGCTTGCACAAAAGATTCACAACTTTTGAAAACTCTTTGATGAATCTACGTAAAAACCTGCATGGTCTAAGAAGCTCTTCACACCCTTGACCGTGGTTGGAAGTAGAAGCATGAAAATCACTTCAATCTTTACTTCATCCACTTCAATACCATTCTTTGAAATTTTATGACCAAGGTTGATGCCCTCCTCAACCATGAAGCGACACTTTTCTCATTGAGTACCAAATTTTTTTCCTCAATTGAGTACCATGTTTGTTTCCTCACATCGAGCAAACACCTTATCCAAATTAGCAAGGCAATCATCAAATGAATCCCCAACAACCGAAAAGTCATACATAAAGACTGCAATGTACTCTACCATGTCCATGACACCATTGAAAATTTGTCAATGCATAAAACAAGCCAAAAGGCATCATTTTGAAAATAAAAGTACCATATGGGCATGTAAAAGTGGTCTTATCTTGATCTTCCGGGACGATGAGAATTTGTTTTTATCTCGAATAACCATCTTGAAAATAATAGAAAGCACGCTTGGCCAATCAATCAAGAATTTTATCCATGAATGGAAGGGGAAGTGGTCCTTCCTTGTAACTTTGTTGAGCTTCCGATAATCCACACTAAATCTCCATCCAGTAACCGTTTTTGTAGGTATCAACTCATTCTTGTCATTGGTAACAACTGTCATACCCCTTTCTTTAGGACACGTTGAACTGGAGAGGTCCATGAACTATCGGAAATGGGGTACACAACCTCGGCATCCAACCATTGGATAATCTCTCTCTTGACCATCTCTTGCAATGCTTCATTAATTCTCCGTTTATGCTCAATAGATGGTCTAGAACCATCCTCCAAGTTGATCTTGTGCATGCAAAAAGTGGGGCTTATACCCTCGAATGTCTGTTAAAGTCCATCCAATAGCTTTGTTCCTCCTTTTTAGAACTGCCAATGTGGAATCTACCTATATATTAGTCAAACAAGAAGAAAGAATAACCAGTAAAGTAGAACAAGGTCCAAGAAACTTGTATTGCAGGTGTGGTGGCAATGGCTTCAATTCTCCAAATCAAGATCCAATAATAACTTTTGGGGCACATAATTGTAAGACAACATCCCTTGTAAAGAGTTAACGCATTCCATGAAACCATCTATTTCATCATCATAAAAGTTTAGCAAGACGACTTCCAACATATCAACCGCATTGATTGTGGCACTAGTGTCATAAATGATAACATCGGTCACAAATCCTGAAAAGATCACACCTCATTGCTATTCGGTTGATGCATAGAGACCACACGTGAAATACCACATGCTTTTCACCAACCCGAAAACTGAGTTTGCGTGCTTCATCATCACAAATGGCCTTTCCTGTAGCAAGGAATGGCCTCCCAAGAATGATTGGCACTTCATAGTTCACTTCACAATCAAGAATAAAAAATTTCACCGGGAGAATGAATTTATCAACTCGAATCAATACAACTGCAATCACTCCTAATGGTCTCTTCATTATGTGATCGGCCATTTGTAACCTCATAGATGTGGGTCTTGGTTTTACAATTCCCAATGTTTTAAACAATCGAATAGGACATCAAGTTGATACTTTCTCCAAGATCTCATAAGGCCTTACCAAAATTTGCACTTCCAATAGTTCAAGGATTGTGAAAGCGCCGAATCCTCCAATCTAGGAGCCATGGAATGAACAATAGCACTAATTTGATGAGTGACCTTGATAGTTTCAAAGTTCGTTGACCTCTTCTTGGTCACAATATCTTTCATTAATTTGGTATAACTGGGCATTTGCTCCAATGCTTCCACCAGTGGCACATTAATGAATAAACCATTTATCATTAGGTTGAACTTCTTGAATTGATTCTCACTATTTTTCTTAGCAAGCCTTAAGGGATAAGGAGGGGGGAGGTTTTGGCAAAGATGACTCGGCCTTTTGTACTACTGGCTCCGATATGTCAATTATATGTTCCCTAGACAGGTTCACCTCCTCTTGGGTCTCCACCACATTATCATCAATGTCAATTCAGACTTCATCATTTACTTGAGCATCAACATGCGGAACCTCCTCCTCATATATCATTTTGTCATCATCCACAATTCTCTTTCCACTTTAGTTGGGTACATTCTCACCTTTTCCACTCCTTGTGACAACCGCCACAGCATGTCCCGTGTTATTACTGCCCTTTGGATTCACTACCATGTCACTTGGTAATACACCTTTGGTCCTAGTATTAAGAACTTGAGAGATTTTTCTCATTTGAAATTCAAGATTCCGAATATAGGTGATATGAGAATAAAATTGTGCATCCAAATCCACATTCTTTTCCATCATTTGCTTGAATATGTGCTCCATTCGACCCATTTTATTGCTTGTAGAACTTGAAGCTTAGGAAGGATAGCGAGGTGGGCTGCATGGTTGTTGATACATTGGGAGTCTTTGGAAACCCGAACTTCGATTGGCAGGATTGTTGTTTTTCCCCCAATTGACCTCCTAGAATCCTTGGTTATTATATTTGTGCTAATTCATTTTATTGTTGTTTGTACCCCCAATCCCTTTGGTTTTTGTTATTGCCCCAATCGCATTGGTTGTTGTTATTCCCCCAATTGTCTTGTTTGTTTGAGGCTATCATTGGCCTTGATTGGACCCTTGGAAATTTCCCCTTTGTCCTTAATAATTATTCACACATTGTACTTTCTTAACTTCATCTTGGTAAGAATCTTCTTGTTCATAACCCCCATCATCTTGTGCATATCTGTCCATTCGGGGCTAAATTACCTTTAATCCTCTTCTTTGTGGCCAATACACTCACTCCCTCAATTCTATGGACCTGTTTCAGGGCTTTGGTTTGATGAATTTGTGCCTTGGCAAGTTGAGTCATGGTGGTGGTTAATTTCGCAATAGCTTGCCCATGATCTTGCAATTCCTTATGAAGGTGAATCATATTGGAATCACCTTGAGGATCGTTGGCTCGGAATTGCCAAGACGAAGATGTCTCTCCCATCTCATCAAGAATCTCACATGCCTCTGCATAAGGTGTTGTCATGCAATTTACCATGGCTAGTTGATTGACGACACATTAGTTCGTGGTATTGATTCCATGGTGGAATGTTTGTTGGATCATTTTGTCGGTCATGTCATTGTTGGGGTACTCCTTCACCATAGTACTCTATCGCTCCCAAATCTCTTATAAGGGCTTATTGGGTTCTTTCTTGAAGGCCAATATTTCATTCCGTAATATTGCTATATGCACGGGGAAACGAATTTAGCAATTAAGATTTCCACCAACTCATCCCATGTATGAATAGAATTATTGGTCAAGAGTTCCAACCAATCTAAGGCCTTCCGATGTAGTGAAAATGGAAATAGTCTCAACCTCAATGCATCTTTCGAAAATTTGTTTGTTTGATTTCCCAACATGCTTCCAAAAACCTTTCAAATATTTATGAGCATTTTGATGCGGTGCTCCGGTGAAATTGCCTCGTTGCTCAAGCAAATTGAGCATCACATTCGTTATTTGGAAGTTGTCTGCCCTAATCAGAGGGGGGACTATAGTTCTAGCATACCTTCATTTGGAAAACTCCGGTGTTGCGCTGCTTGGGGTTGTGGTGGTGGTGGAGGAGTGGGAGGTGGAGGCATACTGTCATGTTGTGCAAGTCCTCGGTGATTTGTCATGTTGCTTGTGGTGCTTGAGACATTTCATCAAGTTGCTCCTTCTCGCCCTACACATTTCCCAATGGCTCGTTGTTCGCCATTGGTAACCTATAATCACACAAATGAGTAAGTAACACGAAAGTAAAAGAAGATACTCAAGAAACACACTCAAGTATAAATACTCCGTCAACGGTGCAAACAATTGATAACTCCCAAAAAACACTCAAAGACAGGATATGTAACGGTCGTTTGCAATATAATTACCCAACAAGAGTCGGGGTCAAACCACAAGGAGTTTGAAAGGGTGCTAAGGTAAATACTTAAGTAGGGAACTTAATATATCTTAGGTTAGCTTTCAACAAAACTTGATTTAGTAATAATATGAATTATCGAAGAGACAAATTATCAAACACTTAATATGAGATAGTTGAATAGTGAAAGGCCTAAGTTTTAGTCCTAACCTGGGTGTAAACCTAATGGGTGAAATCTAATATGCTTGTTTGATTGATTAGGGTTGTTATGACTCTCAAATCTCAAGTGCTCACTCAATACCTCTCGATTAAGAAGTGATTATGCCCAAATTAGCTTTCTCAGGTCTAAATGGATAACTATAAGATCATTTGATTATGAGCCCAAGTTAGATTATTGTTATCTCGAGTCCAAATCCGTTAATCGAAATAATCAATCTCCAACTAGTCCAATTTCTTGTTAGCCATGTTCTCCTAGACTTAGTTCCTCCTCAAGTAAGAACAAAGTCTAAAAGTCATGAATCAATGTTTGCAACCACTAATTCAAATTTAAAGCATGAAATAGCTAAATAACATTTAACCCAATCCTAAACAAGCATAATATTAACAACCCATAAGATTCACGCACTAGGGTTGGATTACAACCATAGATGAAAATCTACCTACTCATGATAAGAGACATAAAAGCATAGATACAAGATGAAATTAAAGACATTATACTAAAATAAAAGAAAGATTAGATGATCTTCTTCAATTGTAACTCAAACTTGCTCCAAATAGCTAAAACTAACTCCCAGCTGCTACAGTGAAAAGATATCCTAAAAGAGCTAAAAATTTCTATTTACACGACTCCCGAAAATTCGGCCAAAAATGCCCTTCAAATGATTTTGCGGCTGCAATAGGAGATTTGCAGTCCGCACTTTGCTGGATTTGACTTACCCTTTGCTGATAGTAAATCAGACTTTGCGGTCGCCCTTTAGGCATTGCATCCGCACTTCATCCATTGCGGTGGCACTATTTTTTTTGTGGTTACACTTGGAGAGACATTAGAATCGGCTGTCTACTCATTCTTTGATCTTCGATTTTTGCAGTACAAATTGCTTTGCATATCAAAGTGCAACCGTACATCTTCTTTTGTGAACTGCACTTCTACCTGAGGTTCTGAGGCCTCAATTTCTCATTTTATGGTCTCTTTTTTTTTGCAGATCGCACTTTTACTTTTGTGGTCGCACTTTAATTTTTGCAGATCGCACTTTTCTTTTCCCTTCTCCTCTTAAATTTAATTGCCTAGGATTATCTTCTTTTGAGTCATTCTTCCTTCAAGACCTTAGAGACTTCTTGCCAAACCTAAAATTCAACATTTATCATTAGAATCGGGTATTAGTAAGTACTTTTGGACTGAAGACTATAGCAAAAAGTTACCAATAAGTGGTTAATACTTCACATATCAATCTTGCTGCTCTTCCCATCTCATAAGTCTACCACCACCTCTTTGCTAAACTGTGCATCTGAAAAACAATGAATTCAACTCCATTAGACTCAACTAGTCCTAAGTTGCACAAAATCTCATGGCATTGATCCGAGAACTACTGAGAATCCTCTAAAGGCGCACCACTAAAGTGAGGAGGAAACAACTTATGGAACTTATCTATCCTTTTAAGCGCATCACCTGACATCGCGGGCCTAATCTCAGGATATGCGGCAATAAAAGGTTGAACCACCCCAACTAGTAACACTTCTTGGGTTTGATATCCATGAGTCATCTGCTCTGGAGTACGAGTAGTGGGAGTTGCGGCTGGTGCTCTAGGAAGCACACCTGCCTGAGCTATGCTCTTTATAAGGACAACCATATGGACCAAGGCATCCTGAAGCACTGGAGCAGCAATAAACCCCTCTAGAACCTATATTGGCCCCTCTGGCTCAACCTACGCTGGAATCTCATTATCTGAATCTATATGGGGCTTGACTGATGTTGCTTAAGCACGAGCGTGGGTAGCTACAGGTGATGTTTCACGTGCCCTAGGCTGGGCTCTAGCTTTGCCCCTGTCCCTGCCCCAGCCTCTGCCTCGTCCTCTACCTTTTGTAGTGGCTATAACCTAGGGCTCCAGATCCTGATCAAATGCGACTGAAGCATGTGTCCTCACCATTTGAGAGAATAAGAGTGAAGATTCATGCTTTAGGGATTAACCAAAGTCGCACAATAGAGAAAAATATAAAGTGAAGTTTCCTAAAACCTTATAGCCCCTCAAAGATAAGTACAAACATCTCCGTACTGATCATCAAACCTCTACCAAGCTTGCTCACGACTCATGAGACCTAGGTAACCTAGTACTCTGATACCAACTTGTAAGACCTAAAATCCAAACCAAGGGATGGTGATGGCACCTAAGACCGCTTGCTAAGAAAGCCAACACTCAATAATGACATAATATGTAAAACTAACATTAAATAGCATGATATCATAAATAAAAGGAAAACTTAGAAATAACATAGCAAGTCCAAACCAAATACAATCTAATCGACTCCTAAGATTTGGTGTCACCAAGTACATGAAATACTATGAGTACTACATTCAAAGTCAACAAGGATTACAATAATGTGTGAAACAATAAATAGTAACAAAGAAAATGGAAAAGTAACTTCAAGGCCTGCGGACGAGAGTGCAGACCTACCTCGAGTCTCCGCTAAAGTCCAAGCTAATCAGCTCAGTGAACACAATAGGCACCAATGCCAGAATCTGCATAAGAAGTGCAAAAGTATAATATAGGTACAACCGACCCAATTTATTCAATAATTGTCGAGCCTAACCTCGACGAGGTAGTAACGAGGCTATGACAAGATACTTATTTATAAACATATGAAAGTAATAAGCATAAAGCAATAGCAATGGAGAGAGAAGAAAACAATGTTAGATCAAATAAGAAGATAAATGACAAGGTTCGAGAGAATAACAACAAAACCCACAAAAGAGAAACAACAACAAGGAATAAACTCAAGATATCATATACATTGCAGCGTGCAACCTGATCCAACCTCAATACTGTTTCAGGCTGTAACTCAATCCAGCCAATACGTTATAGCATGCAACCCGATCAAATCTCAATACCAATCAGCATGAAAACACTCTAAAAGCAGCTAAAATGACAAAGAGCATGACATAATAATGAAGAGAAACCAAGAAAGCATAATATACCAAGGATATGATAAAATGATAAGCAATTCAACATTTTTCTAGAGCCATCTTGCTCACATATTCCAACAAGGCCCCAAACATGGCCAATAACGTGTAAGTAATCAAGACGTCTCAAAATCCAAAATAGCATAAGAGAATAACACAAAAACCAAAGACATGAAAAAGATAATTCTACCTGTATGCTTTAACCCATAACAAACACATATACACTCACCACCATGTATATACATTGTCCCCAACATATTTAGCACGTAACAAGTAAACTCTTACAACCTAATTTCTTTAGATAAAGGTTAACCACGATACTTACCTCATTCTGTAACAAATCAACAATCCAAAACTGCATTCCCTTTATAACAAGCCTCCAAACCACCTGAATCTAGTGAATTAATACCTGAATAAGTCAAAACAAGCTTTAGAAACTATCCTAGTATCAGCAAGGTTCAATCTTTAATATATTATGAAAATTCAAGAAAAACCAATCAGGGCCTACTTGGTTGAAATCCAAAATGAAGACCAAATCCCTATTACTCATTCATCTTTGAGTCCAAATATATGATATGTTTCGAGATCTAACCTCCAATCGAGGTGTAAATCTCTAAAATGCAAAGACCTAAGTTTCTACCCAAAAACCCTATTTCTACTATATGATATCTTAGACATAGGGATGAAAATCTGTTAAAATAAATCAAAAACGAGTTAAAGTTCATAACCCTAGAAGTTAGGAGGAAATTTTCTCCAAAAATCGCCTTCCACCAAGTCTAGGTCTGAAAAATGGAACAAAATTAGCTAATTCTGTAATCCCTTATTTTTATCCTAGCTGCATATATCGAAATAGTAAACTTTATCTCGTAATTGTGCAACTTGCAAATGTGAACCATTAGTCGCAATTGCGCACATCGCAAATGTGATCCTAGCTATGCAATTGCAAAGCTAGACTCCCCTACCCATTCTTCACAAATGGAGGTGTTGTTCGCCATTGCCAACCTTGCATTTGCAAACAGATCATCGCAATTGCAACGATAGCATCACCAGCAATTCCAAGATTCGCCAAAACAGCCCAAAACCAATTCAAAACTCACCCGAGCCACTCGGTCTCCATTCCAAACATACATTCAAGTGTATAAACCTCATATGAACTCGCTCGTAAGCTCAAATAATCAAAATAATATCAAAATTTTAGAATCAAGCATCAAAACTCAAAGATTTCCAGGTGTTCATAAGTTCGAATTCCAACTTTCGATGAGAAGCTCCAAAACAGCCTCGGGTCACCCACAACCTACACCAAACATACACACGAGTTTCAAATAATCATGCAAACCTATCGAAATTGTCAAAATATTGATCCGAGGTCGTTTACCTAGAATATTGACTATGGTCAACTCCAACAACTTTAAAGTTCAAAATCAAGTTTTCTTTGTAAAAACACATCTAAACTTTCCAAAAATTAAAATGAACCACACACTAAAGGAATAAATCATCAAATGAAGCTACTCGAGGTCTCAAATCATGATACGGAAAGCTGGATCTCAAAACGATTTATTGGGTCGTTATACTTTTGCTGAGGTTTTTTTATGTTAGCTATATGGAATGAGCTTGATATCCCAGGCATATCTCCCATAACTAGCAATTCAGGCATATCTAGATTGATTGCCAAGTTCAGGCCCATTATGTGTTTTATATTCTACTGTGTTATTGGTACAAAAAAAATTGAAGTTGTGTTGTGGCAGGATAGTTTTGCACTTTTGGTGAAATAAATATTGCCCAATCCCTATGTATTTTTCATCGACAACTCCATGGAAGTACAAGTTCTAGGTACTATATTCTGGGACCACTTATTCAATCGAGTTGACTTCGTCTGGGAAGTAAGTGTCCAATGGCTGATATTCATCATCGACTAGGTTTTTTGCCAAATGATCCATGATTGATTGTGCATTCATTGTAGTACGGGAGACATAAACAATGTCAAACTCTGTGAACAAGATTTTTAATTTTTCCAAACTACTAGTCGGCATAGAATTTTGTAAGATATACTTTAGGGGGTCCATTTTGGAAATGAGGTTAGTAGTATAAGTCAAGAGATAGTGCCTCAGCTTCTGGGTGACCCAAGTCTAGGCGCAACACATTCTTTCTAACAAGGTGTACTTAACTTCACAGCTAGTAAACTTCTTGCTTAAGTAATAAATTGCTTGTTCTTTCTTGCATGTGATATCATGTTGGCCCATGACATAATCGAATTAGTTATCTAAGACTTTCAAGAACAAAAACAACGGCCTTTCTGGTTCTGGTTGGACTAGCACGGGAGGTTTTGACAAATACTCTTTGATTTTGTCAAAAACTTCTTCAAATTCATCCGTTTGTTTGACCGTGGCATTTTTCTTTAACAACTTGAAAATAAGTTCACATGTGCTTGCTCGCTAAGCAATAAACTAGTTGATATAGTTTAGTCTCCCTAGTAAACTTATGACTTCACTTTTGTTCTTTCAGGGTGGCAAATCTTGAATGGATTTTATCTTGGATGGATCCAACTGGATACCCTTCCGAGTGACTATAAATCTCAGGAGTTTCTCAGATGGAACCCTGAATGCACACTTGGTTGGATTAAGCTTGAGGCCATATATTCACAACCTTTCACACATTCTTTTTATGTATGTGATTTGATGATCACATAATCCACATACACCTCATATTCTTGGTGCATCATGTCATGGAAAATAATTGTCATGGCTCTCGTAGGTTTCCCCTGCATTCTTTAACTCGAATGGCATGAACTATAAAAATATGTAACCCATGGTGTGGTAGAAACAGTTTTTTCCATATTTTCCTCATCCATCAAGGTCTAGTTGTATCCAACAAAACAATCCACAAAATGAATGTATTTCATGCTTGGAACAGTATTCGACAAGAATATGGATAGTGTTGGGCAAAGGAAAGTTATCTTTGGGACTAGCCTTGTTCAAATCTCTATATTCAACATAGACTCTGATTTTCTATCTTTTTGTGGTACATGCACCACATTTGCTAGCCATGTAGTGTACCGAACAAATCTAATCAATTGGCATCTAACTGATTCATGATCTTTTCTTTGATCTTGTCGCTCATGTCCGTTTTGAACTTTCTTTGCTTTTGTTGAACTGGTGGAAAACCAGGATATGTGGGAAGCTTGTTTACTACCTTGTTGCTCAATCCTGGCATGTCATCATAAGACCAGGAAACACATCTTTGTATTCGAACAGAACTTGGATTATGGCATCCCGAGTTTCTTATCGGCGTGAATGCTTATTTTTAATTCTTCTCACTTTTTCCTGGCCTCCCAGGTTAATTTACTTGGTTTCATTTTAAGTTTGGCTTAGGTATATTCTCAAATTATTTCAATTCTCTTGTTATTTCCTTGAACTCATCATCTTCATCATATTCAACTTTTTGATTCATTATTTCGAGATTAGATAGTTTTTCAGGATCTTGGCATGAATTTCACATGCATGTCATATTATTAAAGTCGCATTAACAAACTGAAAGTAAAATAGATAATAAAATTTAAGAAAAGGGGGAATACACAATAAACTATGAAACTCGAATTTCATTTCATGAATTTAAAGGACAATAGACTTAACATCAAAAGGAAGACAATTAAACTAAAATATCTGGATTACAATCCAGAAAATAATCCAAATACATAACAGATAGCAAAACTGACTACCAAAACTCCTTCCTTGTCGAGAAAGGAGTAGCTTTCTAGTTGTTAAGCTCAATGTTTGGACTCATGAACTGCACATCAGAATAACTAGGGCTTTCACCAATATGGACCACGTTAGCTTCATATAGCATTTCTTTCAAACCCTGACAGATTTTATCAATATCCTCTTGACTAAAGGACTATTTAGTTTCTTCAAACCTAAGGCTTGACGAAGTATTGAGAGTTTGACGTATTGGTTTAGACAAAGACCAACTACTCTTCTAGAGTTTTTTATCCCAATCTATGTCAACTGTGTTGGCTTGAATCCTAATCCAAAGGCCTTTTTTTTGAGGCAGCAATAAGTTCCACAATGCCTTGCCAAAATGTCCCCAAACCTTTTCCTGTCCGGTACCCGATTTTCAGCATTTGGGTATCCACCATAACTGAAATAGAGGAGAGACAGTGTTCTATCACTAGCGTTCCATCTTCAAATTAATTAGCGACCACTATCTCAAAGGCTTGATAAACAATTGACAAACATTCTTCTTTGGTTTAAATACACTAGACCAGTGGATCTCTGTAAATTGAGAGATCATCCACCCTATGTACAACTATATATTGATTGTCGTGCTCGACCTTGAGCACCTGAATTGTACTCGCATCTTCCATTTGCAACAAATGCTGGTGAGTTTGTATTAACTCTGAGTAATTAGCTTAATCAGACCCAGGTATGTCAGCTTCCGAAACAAGCTTGTGCAAGATTTTCAAATTAGGGTGAAATTGTTTCTTTGTTGAGGATCTCTCGCATATTTCTATCTAGAACGAGGATTGTATTGTTGTTGAAACTTATGTGCTAAGGGAGAGGGTTGTACAACACCTAAAAATTCTGATTTTGAGGGTGGGGGTTTCTTGAGGCTGGTTCTTGTACTTACTGCTTAGGAGGCTGAGCATACGATAATGCATTCATACCGCTTGTTGCAATGGGGCAACAACTTCAGGCACTCTTGATGTGGGTAATAATTCTAAGGAGTGTTATTTTGATTGTATGGATGACTCGTCGCTTTGCAAATTCCACGAGATACTGATACCATCATGGCTCCCTCCTCTCTTTTCTTTCTATTTGCCAAACTACCTGATTTATTATGGATGGCCTGCAGCCTTGAGAGTAGCCTGACTTAAAATTTTGCCTATCTTTAGACCATTTTCAACCATCTCGTTGATCTAAATTACTTCGGTAAATGGCTTTCCTATGGAGGACATCATATTTTTGAAGTAGTCGGGCTCTTGGGCCTGGAGAAAAGTGGTAATCATTTCATTTGTCATCTATGGGTGGCTTGACCCTTGCTTCCTAGTCTCTCAACTTTACAGCATACATTAAACTCTCGGTGAGGAAGTTGTGATCCAGCGCAATGTCAATGTTGTATTTGAATTGCCTGACAACAGCTTTTGTCAAATCGTCCCAAACGTTCTAATGGGAGATTCTTGGTCGATGAACCATTCAAAAGCTAGCCATGTGAGGCTTTCTCCAAAGTAATATCATTAGCAACTCTTGTTTCCCCATGCACCTCTCAATTAATTGCAATATTTTTTTAGATGGGCTATAGGGTCACCATACCCATTATACTTCTTAAATTTCGAGGTCCTGAATCTAGGCGTGTGAACGTAGGGGAACATGCATAGATCAGTGAACTAAATATTCTTAAGACCACTTAACCTTTGTATGTTGCGCATGTTTTATTTTAGGCTTTTTCCTGATCATCTTTTCTTGTTCAACAATTTTGATATGTTTTTCAACTTCAACGGGAAAACTATATAGAGTAATAAGGTGACATGAATTAGGAGCTTGAAGATCATCTCAGTGATATTAGGGGCCTTGGGGAGTAATAAATTGATGCTCATTGCTTGGCCTCTGTGTATTGGGTTGCGGAGTAGTGTAAATAGGTGCTGCAGTGATGACCATCGGAGTAGCCATTGGTGCTAGTAATCGTGAGCGGGCCATAGAGGTTATTCCTAGATAATTATCCGGTGTTGGATAATTGTAGGTCATGAAACGTCTGGCAATAAACTACTGATTCATGTGAATAACATACGCGGGAAACATGCCCAATATATATATATATATATGGAATACGGTAGGGCGAGGCAACAAAGCCACATATTATCCAATTGTACATGACTGTCTACAGACCTCTAATAGAGTTTAAAACGATATAAAGGACGGGATATATGTATACAAAAGTATCGTACCAAAACCCAATAGCAGCTCCGGATCAAATGGAGCACACCAACTCTCGTTGAGCAAGGATCCTAAGAAGGGGGACCGTCAGCCTGTCTACTTGCACCTGCGGGCATGAAACGCAGGCTCGCAGGCAAAGGGGCGTCAGTACGAATAATGTACCAAGTATGTAATGCATATCAATCAGTATATAAAACACATGAAAGAAACATAGAGTAAAGGACTCAACCTGTAAGTCTGAATAGCTCTATGAATCATGAAACATTTATAATATCATGCATATGCATATAAATGGCATACCATGCATAGGTATATGCGTACATAACATCATCAAGTCCCTGAGGGCAACCCATCATATCTTCTCGGCCTCAGTGGGCGAAATCATCAATGTGTGCCAGCTGATCAGGTGGTAGTGCATATGTGACGCCAAAACCTTTCCTCATACCCCATATACATATACTATACACGTATATATCGTCATATGGTCATGGGTCGATATGCATGTACAAATGAATGCAATGCATAATGAAGTAAGTCAATAAGATCTCTCGGAATGTCATGAGACCCATGAATAGACGATATGATAGTAGGACATACGAGGAACCAAGGTAATAGGCAACCCTAGTACTTCTAAGAATAGAATCATTTGTGAAAGTTGCGTGCTTGCTCGTTTCTTCGTATCATATGGATCATGCCAAAATAAGAGAAGTTATAACATACCTCAAGTCGCCAATGCAACTCAACAACAAACTTATGACAACTAGCACACCAACCCTATAACAAAGAAATACATGTACAACTTAGATAGCGCTAGTATATCACGTATCTTAAACGATAACTCGATTCTAAAATAAAATGGGTAGCACTTCCCCTGATTTTACTTCTCCCTCAAGCCTACTATAGGCGAGACAACAACACAACACAACTAGAAACTCCAAAACAACCTAACTACAATTTGGGACATTTAATACAACAAAAAACTCAAATATACCATAACACACCCAATCAACAAGTTATCAATTGGCCTGAAATTGTAACGACGTGCCACCAGCCCACTACCCTACCACATGTGGCATTTCTCCATGCCCTATATGCTTCCAAACTCCATAAATCAGCAGCACAATAGGCGAACACGAGTGGACTACAAAACAGTCCACTAAAAGTGAAATAAATCGAACTCACGACTTCCGATCACCGTCCCATGAGTTCTAACTATTAAGAAATGAATCAACCTTCCTTGATATTTAAATTATTGAATAAAGAAATTAGGTGATTTACTAACTATGAAGTACCTTCCAAAACTCAAACTACAAATAAAAAGAGAGGCGATATAGCGATACTTACATCACAGGAATCATTCTAATGTTATTGCTTCTTTATTTCGTACCCGGGATGTTAATCTTCTTTGAAACCCTTGTAGAAAGCTTAAGGGTAAGTGTATAGTCTTATTTTGGTCCTGGTCCGTGGAAAAATGAATAAAAAGATGACATAAGGGATATATATATATCCACTTTTGAAAAGTCAAAGAGGTGCTAGCTTGGCACGCTAGCATTGGCCCTTATCCGGATGTCATATGAACGAATAGTTAAGAGTGTTGGAAACTACATTCCAAGACCTTCAATTTGGCATATAATATGTCCCAAAAAGACATCATATAATATACTAAATGTATTGCTCAAAAAGCTTCATTACAAGGCAAATCCTTAGTCGGTTTTTCCGCAGCATAAATCCAGTTTTTCTCAAACTTTATATTTTATATCCAAACATCATATACAGTTAAAATTATTTAAATCATGACTAACAAGTCTCGTATTCATTATACGTCACCTTGGGACGCACAGGGTGTAACAATCTTCTCCCCTTAGAAACATTCGTCCTCGAATGTTAAACTCCCAGAGATCTATAGAAATTTTTGCAAAGTCTCCTCTATAACGGTACTACTACCAACCTATCACGTAGCAAACCCAATAATACAAAGCCCCACAGAGCCACAAATCATCAGTAACACCAATCACCTCACACGACCAATGACAGTAACTAACATAAGAATCCAGTATCATATACATACCTAAAGGCTATGATGTCTCAGTCCGATCCTCCTCCGGAAGCGGAAACAAGTGAGGATACCTAGTCTTCATGTCTTCTTCAGCTTCCCAAGTCATCTCCTCCACATTCTTGTTTCTCCAAAGTAATTTAACTGAAGCTACATCCTTAGTTCTCAATCTCCGAACTTATCTATCTAGTATAGAAATGGGAGCTTCCTCATATGATAGCTACTCTATGACCTAAAGATCGTCAGCTGGAACAACTCTAGAAGGATCTCCAATACACTTATGGAGCAAAGACACATGAAAGATTGGATGTACAGACTCCAAGTTGGAAGGCAAGTCTAACTCATATGCTACTTGGCCTACTCTGCGTATAATCTTCTAAGGTCTGATGTACCGAGGGATAAGCTTTCCTTTCTTACCGAATCTCATAACGCCTTTCATTAGTGATACCTTTAGGAATACCCAATCATCTACTTGAAACTCCAAGTCTCGTCGTCAATTATCTACATAGGACTTCTAACTACTCTGAGGTTCTAATAGCCTTTCCCGTATAAGCTTAGTCTTCTCAACTACCTATTGTACCAACTCTGGTCTGGCTAACTTAGTTCACTCAACCTCGAACCATCTGATAGGTAACCTACACTTCCGTCTGTAAAGAGATTCGTATGGAGCCATCTTAATGCTGGAATGATAGCTATTATTAGATGCGAACTCAATAAGCGGAAGATGATCATCCTAGAAATCCCTGAAGTCTATCACACAAGCCCTTAGCATATCCTCCAGTGTCTGAATGGTATGCTCAGCCTGACTGTCTGTCTGGGGATGAAATGCAGCACTAAGACTTACCTGAGTCCCTAATCCTTTATGGAAGGACCTCTAGAAATTAGCTGTAAACTGAGCACCTCTATCTGAGATAATAGATATAGGGACACCATGAAATCGTACCATCTCCTTATTGTAAAGCCTTGCATAATCTTTTGCTGAATACGTAATCCTGACAGGCATAAAATGCGCTAATTTTGTAAGTCTATCAACAGTCACCCATATAGAATAGAACTTACGCTGTGTACGAGGTAAGCCATTGATTAAATCCAAATTAATTACTTCCCATTTCCAAGTCAGAAACTTTATAGCCTGCAATAATTCACCGGGTCTCTGATGCTCAATCTTAACCTGCTGAGAATTAGGGTACTGAGAAACAAACTCTGTTATATCCTTCTTCATTTCATCCGACCAGTATATTTCCCTGATATCATGATACATCTTCGTCGCTCCTGTGTGACTAGAATAACGAGAATAGTGAGTTTCTCCGACAACTTGCCGGCACAGCCCTACCACATTAGGAACACATAATCGACCTCGATATTTGAGGACTCCATCTCCTATAATATCAAATGGTGTTTTCCCCTTTTGAGGGGCTATATCTCTGTAATGAGCTAGAATAGGATCCTCATACTGGCGTTCCTTCACTTCAGTTACTAAGGAGGATGTTGATGTGTCATGAATAGTAACTCTGGTATTACCTGAATCTAGTAATCAAACTCCAATATTAGCTAGCTGATGAATCTCACAGGCTATCTCACTCTTCTCTAGCTGTAAATATGATAGGCTACCCATAGATCTACGGCTAAGGGCGTTGGCTACTACATTCGCCTTCACTGGATGGTATAAAATATCAACATCATAGTCTTTCAATAGCTCCAACCATCGCCTCTGACGTAAATTCAATTCCTTTTACTTGAATACATACTGAAGGCTCTTATGATCCGTATAGATATCAACATGAATGCCATACAAATAGTGTCTCCACATCTTTAGTGCATGAATCACCGCGGCTAACTCTAAATCATGGGTCGGGTAATTCTTCTCGTGCTTTCTTAGTTGTCTAGAAGCATAAGCTACAACCTTATCATGCTGCATCATTACACAACCAAATCCAATGCACTAAGCGTCACAATAGATAGCATAACCATCGGTCTCCTCTGGAGTGTCAAAATCGTTGCTGAAGCCAATCTGTCCTTCAATGCCTGGAAAATCCGCTCATAAGCATCAGTCCACTGAAACTTAGTTGCCTTCTTAGTCAACTTTGCCAATGGTGCTAAATGAGTAGAAAAGCCCTCTACAAATCTCCTGTAATAACCTGCCAAACCCAGGAAGCTACGAACCTCCGTCGGTGTCATGGGTCTAGGCGAAGTCTTCACTACCTCAATCTTCTATGTATCAACCCAGATACCCTCACCTGAAATAATATGTCCAAGGAAAGCTACAGAAATCAACCAGAATTTACATTTAGAGAATTTTGCGTACGACTTCCTTTCTTGTAGAACGTTGAGCACAGTGCACAAATGATCTGCATGCTCAGTCTCAGAACAGGAGTAAACCAAAATATCATCTATAAATACAATCATGAACTGATCTGAAAGGGTCTGAACACACGTTTCATCAAGTCCTTGGATACTGCTGGGGCATTGGTCAACCCGAATGACATAACTCGAAACTCAAAGTGCCCGTATCTGGTCATGAATGTTGTCTTCGGAATATATTTCTATTTAACCCTTACCTAATGGTACCCAGACCTCAAATCTATCTTCGAGAAATACCTGGCACCCTTCAACTGATCAAATAAATCATCAATCCTCGAGAGCGGGTACTTACTCTAGATTGTCAGTAACTGCCTATAATCAGTACACATCCACAAGGAACCATCTTTCTTTCTCACAAGCAACACAGGTGCTCCCCACGGTGATGTACTGGGTCTAATAAAGCCTTTTTTAATGTAAGGCCTCGTAAAAATTTCACCAAGGGATTCAAGTTTTGTGGTGCCGAGGTAGGCTTATTTGTTTGAGGATTGTAGAACGCACGGAGGAATTAATGAAAATTTTTGACAGAAGAAGGCAATTCTACGGACTGATTCGAGACTGCAAAACCAGTTTGTGGGCCACATATCCATCGCATAATTGAGCAGAGAGTTGTTGAATTTTGAATGTTGCTTAGCGCCCATTCTGCGGTCGCATAATTCATTCTGCGGCAGCATAAGTGGTCTGCAGACTGCAGAACAGTTTTAGACTTGACTAGTCTAGCCCAGATTCTTTAGGACCATTTCGCGGTCCAGTTTGCGGACTGCAGACGTGATATGCAGTGCATTCTGTGACCGCAGAGTTGAGATCGGAGGGTCCATTTCCTGATTTTTATAACCCGATCCCATTTTGTTAATAGCCTTTAGGGTTTATTTTTGGGCGATTATCTGATGATTTTAGAGAGAGGTAAGAGCATTTTAAAGAGAGAAGGAGGAAACCCAACATTATAATCATCCAATCTTTCTCAAGCCTTGAAATTCAACAAGAAACCTCACAAGTTCTTCATCTAAGAGGTAAGGTTCCATACCCTAGTTTTCAATTCGAATTTGGGTAGAAGATGGTTGATTGAGAGCATGATTCATGGGTGTAAGAGTATTATTTATACATGCATGTACCAATAAGGTTTGTTGGAATATTGTTGAGCTCAAATAAGTAAAGATTAGGTGTTGGAATGAAGGGAATCTAGTAGAAGAACCTTGTAGTAAAATTTGCACACCTAGTGTTTGATAAAATGCTCAAATGAGCTGAGACCATGAATATCTTCCTAATTTGTGTTCAATTTTGTCTCAATATAGATTGGGATTGCTAGGATTTTCGGAACGTTTTAGTAACTTAAGGAAAGCTCAAACAAGGTATGTTGGTTAAACTCCTCTTTTAGAATTGAACCCCATAAAGGCCTTATAAGTCCCGTGTTGCTCATTATAAATTGATTATTCCGAATAAGCCTTGTGTCAAAAGACATATATGTTCAAATTATATTCCAAACATTCTTCTTTGTTGAGTTAATATTTGAGAGGGTGATTAAACATGGGTTGTGTGTTAACATGTTATGATTTGAGGCGTGATTCTAATGAAAACTAACATGTTGAATTGTGTAAGAAATTACATGTGTCTAAGACCCTTAATTTGGTTAGTTTCTCAAATGTGTATCTAAAGTCTTGAATTAAGATGTCTTGTTGTTGATAATCCATAAGGATGCTTGAAAGTGAAACAAGGGGGTTGGAGATGGAAAGTGTGGCCACCGTGCCAATGATGAGAGTTATACTTGTGCCCAAACGTGGTTGTTTTCAACTAACGCTATGCTTTGTAAGTTTTTTTATTGTGTCTTTAGCTCTAATATGTATTCATGAGTTGAAATTGTGTATTTCCCTTATTGGGAAAAGTATTTCGAGATTAAATGATGTGTTACTCGTTTATGCTTTTAACTTGTGCTTCGATTGCCAACTATTTTACTCCATTTCTTGAAAAAAAATTCATTGTGTTTAAAGTCTTCATTGCTAGTAAACCTAAAGTGATGATTTCCAGAATATTCTATTTGTTAGTATTTATGATGATGATCCTTGAAAGTAAAGAAATAAAAGTGTGGAATATAAGATACGGCCACCATGCCTTGGGATGAGGAATCATAAGTATCGCCAAGAGAGCCAAGGAAATAGCGATGTTGTGAATGATTGAAAGTACTAATGAAGATATTTATAGTGTGAAAGGTAATGAGGTGAATATAAAATATATTTGTGCTTTTGTTTCCCTTGTATGCCGGAGTATCATTAGCAAACCGAGGAAGGATGGGTCATAAGGCCTACACCGGAAACTACACGTGCCGATGTAGAGGTGGATTGTGGTTATTACCCTTATTTGGGATGATGCTGGTATTATCTATGAATTGGAAAGCAACTCACCCGGCATATGTGAGAAGGCGACCTAGCCGATCGGGTGGAGATCGGATGCCATGTTGCGCACATGGTAGTACTACTCTTAGTAACATCTTTCTTTTGCACCACATGTCAAACCACATTGTTCATGGGGAGATGTCCTAGCCGATCGGGCGTGATCGAACTCCGTGCTAAAATACGGTGGTATATCGGTGCTAATGATCTCCCAACCAAAACTATATATTATTTTCGTATTTTGAAAATTGGAATGTTTTAATTGGGCATTTGGATATTGTTGATTGTGACTTGCTGTTTATATGGTCTTCCCTTTCTTATATTGGCATTCTATTTGAAAGTGGACATTTAGCTTTACATACTAGTACTATTCCATATGTACTAACGTCCCTTTTTGCCGGGGGCACTGCATCTTCAATAGATGCAGGTAGTTCGTCAGCAGGTGGTTTTGACCCTCGTTAGTAGTTACTCTCAATTCAGCAGATTTTGGTGAGCCCTACTCTGTTCCGGGCATCATGTCATTTCACGTTGTACGATACATTTTGAGGTATAGTCGGGGCCTTGTCGCCGGCACATCCATACTACTCTTTTGTTGTACTTAGAGGCTCCATAAACAGGTTGTGGGTGGTGTTTGATGTGGCAATTTAACTGATAAGTATTGGTATTTGAGCAAACATTTTTTTCATCATATCTATAAACTTGTAATATTTTGGAAATCAAAAAAATAAAAATCCTTTAGTAATGGAAAGATTGTGGAACACTTGACTATTCTCATGTCTATCACTAGCACTGGTTCTTATATTGTTAATGGGCAAGGTTGGGTAGAAGGCATCTATCAGGATTGGTTAAGCAGGATATCTTGGTTGAGCGTCGGTCGCGCTCCTCGAGGTCGGGGCGTGACATTCAAGCAAATCCCTCAGTTATTCGTTCAACTCTCTCAGCTCTGCAGGTGCCATTTTGTAAAGAGGAATAGATATCGGCCGAGAATCTGGTAATATGTTAATAGCAAACTCAATCTCACGCTCTTGCGGAAGGCCTGGAAGCTCATCAGGAAAAACATCAGGAAACTCATTAACCAGCGGGATAGACTGAAGGGTCAATGATTCTTCTTTCACATCCTGTACCCAAACTAAGTGATAAATATAGCCTTTGATGATCATCTTCCTTGCCTTGAGATCGGAAATAAACCTACCTCTCGGCGATGCAGTATTAACTTTCCACTCTAGAACTGGCTTCCGTAGAAACTGGAAGCGAACCATCTTTGATCTACAATCAACGTTAGCGTAACAAGAAGCCAACCAATCCATACCCATTATAACATCAGATTCTGCCATATCTAACTCAATCGGGTGCGCTACTGTAGAACGACTATGAACTACTACTATACAATCTCTATATATCCGTTTAGCTACCTCTACACCCATCTGGCTGAAGTGAGACCGACATACACTCATTAAGCAAGTCCGGCTCCAACCCCATCACGAACTGGTGAACTCGATCCTCCATCTTAGCTATAATAGTGGGAGCATACCTAGCCAAAGAATCAAACTGAAGGTTGTACTCCCGAACACTCATAACACCCTGTCGAAGGGTCAAGAACCTATCAACTCTAGCCCGTCTAAGCTCTGGTGGCAAATAATGATGAAAAAAAGCCTCTGTAAACTCCTGCCATACTGCTAGAAGGGCATCCTCACCTCTGGAGAACTCCCAAGACTCGTACCAATTAATTGCAACATCCCGAAGTCTATAGGAAGCTAGCTCAACTGACTCAGTCGCTCTGGCCTTCATTACCCTCAATGTTCTCTACATCCTATCGATAAATACCTAAGGTTCCTCATTTGGATCTGCCCTAGTGAATACGAGAGGGTCCAAATTAATGAAATCACGAACCCTCGCACTGATGGCCCTATTTGCATGACCAATACCTACCTCCTGGCGTCGAGCCTATGTAGCCACTAATCGAGTTAATAGCTGATAGCATCTCTCATCCTCTGGATAGGGCAGGGTATGTGAAGTCTAAGATGGAGTCTCACTATGCGATCTCCCCGAGCCTTGGTAACTTGTGGCGCTTGACTTGTAGTCTCATCAACCACGGACTTGCCCTTCTGGGCGGCTGTAGCCTTCTTGGGCATCGCTGAAAACATAACACATCGTTAGGAAAATGAATCCTTATATCGCACGAGCTAAGATAAGAAGGGAGGATAACATCATATATGTCCTTCAGCCTCTTGCTTATAAGTGTGGTGCACAACACACTCATAAACAAGACTCTACTAGACATGGTCTGTAGACAACCCTAGGATGGAACTGTGCTGATACCATTTTTGTTACGACCCAAACTGATGGGCTATGATGAGTGCCCGAGTTCTACCTGTCGAACACCCCTAAGCATACGTCTAAGATATAAACATGAAATAAGTGTAGGTCATGCATAACATCTGGCAATAAACTACTGATTCATGTGAATAACATACGCGGAAAAACATGCCCAAAAGATATATATACATATATATACGGTTTACGGTAGGGCGAGCCAACAAGGCCACATACTATCCAACTATACATGACTGTCTACAGACCTCTAATAGAGTGTACAACTGTATAAAGGACAGCACTGGGCCCCGTCATACCAATATATGTATACAAAATTATTGTACCAAAACCCAATACCAGCATCGGATCAAATGGAGCACACCAACTCTCGCTCAGCAAGGATCCTAAGAAGGGGACTGTCAGCCTGTCTACCTGCACCTGCGGGCATGAAACACAGGCCCCCGAGCAATAGTACGAATAATGTACCGAGTATGTAAGGCATAAAAATCAGTATATAAAAGAAATGAAAGAAACATGGAGTAAAGGACTCAACCTGTAAGTCAGAATAGCTCTGTGAATCATGAAACATTTATAATGACATGCATATGCATATAAATGTCATATCATACATAGGTATATGCATACATATCATCATCAAGCCTCTGAGGGCAACCCATCATATAATCTCGGCCTCAGTGCAGAATCATCAATGTATTCCAGCTGATCAGGTGGTGGTGCGTATTTAACGCCATAACATTTCCCCATACCCTATATAGAAATACTATACGCGTATATAATGCCATCTGGTCATAGGTCAATATACATGTATAAAGCAATGCATAATGAAGTAAATCAATAAGATCTCTCGGAATGTCATGAGACCCATAAACAGACGATATGATAGTAGGACATATGGGGAACTAAGAACATAGGTAACCCTAGTACTTCTAAGAATAGAATCATTTGTGAAAGTTGTGTGCTTGCTCGTTTCGTTGTATCATGTGGATCATGCCAAAAGGAAAGAAGAGATAGCCTTAACATGCCTCTAGTTCGTCAATGCAACTCAACGACAAGCATATGACAACTACCGCGCCAACCCTATAACAAAGAAATACATGAACAACTTAGATGGCGCTAGTAAATCACGTATCTCAAACGATAACTCGATTATAAAATAAAACGGGCGGCATTTCCCCTGATTTTACTGCTCCCTCAAGCCTACTATAGGCGAGACAACAACACAACACAACTAGCAACTCCAAAACAAACTAACTACAATTCGGGACATTTAATACAACAAAAAACTCAAATATACCATAACACACCCAATCAACAAGTTATCAATTGGCCTGAAATTGTAACGACGTGCCACCAGCCCACTACCCTACCACATGTGGCATTTCTCCATGCCCTATATGCTTCCAAACTCCATAAATCAGCAGCACAATAGACCAACTCGAGTAGACTACAAAACAGTCTATTAAAAGTGAAATAAATCAAACTCACGGTTCTGATCACCGTCCTGTGAGTTCTAACTATTAAAAAATGAATTTATCAACCTTCCTTGATATTTAAAAGTTCAAATACAGAAAGTAGGCATTTTCTTAACTATGAATTACCTTTCAAAACTCTGACTACAAAGAAAAAGAGAGGCGATATAGCGATACTTATATTGTAAGGATCGTTCTAATGTTATCACTTCTTGATTTCATACACGGGATGTTAATCTTCTTCGAAATCCTTGTAGAAAGCTTAAGGGTAAGTTTATGGTCTTATATTGGTCGTGGTCTGTGGAAACAATGAAGAAAGAGACTACATAAGGGATATATATATCCACTTTTGAAAAGTCAAAGAGATGCTAGCTTGGCACCCTAGCATTGGCCCTTCTTAAGACGCTTATATCTTTTTATCCAGATGTCGTATGAACAAATGGTTAAGAGAGTTGGAAATTAAATTCCAAGACCTTCAAATTGGTATATAATATGTCCCAAAAGGACCTCATATAACACACGAAATGTATTGCTCAAAAAGTTTCAT
Source organism: Nicotiana obtusifolia (assembly GCA_002018475.1). Classification (NCBI taxonomy): domain Eukaryota; kingdom Viridiplantae; phylum Streptophyta; class Magnoliopsida; order Solanales; family Solanaceae; genus Nicotiana; species Nicotiana obtusifolia. The sequence continues at coordinate 111,070 of MCJB01017224.1, forward strand.
TACAAGGTAAATCCTTAGGCGGTTTTTCCGCAACTTAAATCCGATTTTTTCAAACTTTATATTTTATATCCAAACATAATATATAGTCATATTATGACTTAAACTTATTTAAATCATGATTAAAAGGTCTCATATTCATTATACATCACCTTGGGACGCATAGGGTGTAACAGGCTTGGGTGACAGTTATCAAAAGCGATGCAATTTCTGGAAACCTGGGTATAGTACTGGGCTGCTCATGTCCATTAGCCCATGCCTTATACATTTCAAGCATCTTCTGACTCGGTATCCTATTCACTTCAACATCAGCAAACTCTTGAGGAGTCACAAGCCATGGGCTATCTTCAGTAGTGACAGTTGGAAGTTTACTTTCGCTTGCCATCGGTACACTTTCTTTCGATCTAGTGAAATAATAATGTGTTTCCAGCTACCCATATACCAACCACCTCTAAATACTTATCTAATTTGCAAAAAATGATATAAATCATCAGCTATGTGTTTGAATCTAAAAGAAATTCTAGAGAATGTTTGCTATCCTGAAAGTTTTTTGTCTTTTCTGAGTGATAAGGAGAGAAAAAAATTGGGTCAAAAGAAAATGCCATTTTGGAGTTTTATCAACAATGTACTTGTGTAGGTGGCGATCCAGTATTTTCTGAATGCTTATGTAAGGAATTACAAAAGAAATTCTTTCAACAAAGATGTGAATTAGGAAGGATTGATCGACGAAATAGGAACTGAAGACTGAACCTTGATATACCCCAGAACAATACATTTTTGTTACCACGAGATATATTGGCAGCCACCGATCATTTGATTGGGATGAAATTTAGAATGGATGCACTTGACGATATATTCATTCTGTAGCAGATCTTTTACAAGATCAATTCGGATTGGCTCTGGTTCGTTTAGAAAATGTGGTTCGGGGGACTATATATGGAGCAATTAAGCAAAAATTGATACCGACACCTCAGAATTTGGCAACCTAAACTCCATTAACAACTATTTATGAATCCATTTTCGGTTTACACCCATTATCTCATATTTTGGATCGAACTAATCCATTGACACAAATAGTTCATGGGGGAAAATTACGTTATTTGGGCCCTGGAGGACTGACAGGGTGCACTGCTAGTTTTCGGATATGAGATATCCATCCTAGTCACTATGGACGCATTTGCCCAATTGACACATCTGAAGGAATCAATGTTGGACTTATTGGATCCTTAGCAATTCATGCGAGGATTGATCATTAAGGATCTCTAGAAAGCCCTTTTTATGAAATTTCTGAGAGGTCAACCGGGGTACGAATGCTTTATTTATCATCAGGTAGAGATAAATACTATATGGTAGCGGTAGGAAATTATTTAGTCTTAAATCGGGATATTCAGAAAGAACAGGTTATTCCAGCTCGATACTGTCAAGAGTTCTTGACTATTGCATGGGAACAGGTTCATCTTCGAAGCATTTTTCCTTTTAAATATTTTTCTATTGGAGCTTCCCTCATTCCTTTTATCGAACATAACGATGCGAATCGAGCTTTAATGAGTTCTAATATGCAACGTCAAGCAGTTCCTCTTTCTCGCTTCGAAAAATGCATTGTTGGAACTAGGTTGGAACGACAAGCAGCTCTATATTCGGGGGCTCTTGCTATTGCCGAACGCGAGGGAAGGGTCGTTTATACCAATACTGACAAGATTCTTTTAGCAGGTAATGGAGATATTCTAAGCATTCCATTAGTTATATATCAACGTTCCAATAAAAATACTTGTATGCATCAAACACTCCAGGTTCCTCGGGGTAAAGGCATTAAAAGGGACAAATTTTAGCGGATGGTGCTGCTATGGTTGGTGGTGAACTTGCTTTGGGGAAAAACGTATTAGTAGCTTATATGTCGTGGGAGGGTTACAATTCTAAAGATGTAGTATTTATTAGCGAGCGTTTGGTATATGAAGATATTCATACTTCTTTTCACATATAGAAATATGAAATTCAAACTCATGTGACAAGCCAAGGACCTGAAAAAGTAACTAATGAAATACCACATTTAGAAGCCCATTTACTCCGCAATTTAGATAAAAATGGAATTGTGATGCTGGGATATTGGGTAGAGATGGGTGATATTTTAGTAGGTAAATTAACACCCCAGGTCGTGAAAGAATCGTCGTATGCCCCGGAAGATAGATTGTTACGAGCTATTCTTGGTATTCAGGTATCTACTACAAAAGAAGCTTGTCTAAAACTACCTATAGGTGGCAGGGGTCGGGTTATTAATGTGAGGTGGATCCAGAAAAGGGGTGGTTCTAGTTATAAATCCGGAAACAATTTGTGTATATATTTTACAGAAACGTGAAATCAAAGTAGGCGATAAAGTAGCTGGAAGACACGGAAATAAAGGTATCATTTCCAAAATTTTGCCTAGACAAGATATGCCTTATTTACAAGATGGAAGATCCGTTGATATGGTCTTAACCCATTAGGAGTACCTTCAGGAATGAATGTAGGACAGATATTTGAATATTCACTAGGGTTAGCAGGGAGTCTGCTAGACAGACATTATCGAATAGCACCCTTTGATGAGAGATATGAACAAGAAGCTTCGAGAAAACTTGTGTTTTTTGAATTATATGAAGCCAGTAAGCAAACAGTGAATCCATGCAGAATATTTGATGGAAGGACGGGGAATCCTTTTGAACAACCTGTTATATAGGAAAGCCTTATATCTTGAAATTAATTCATCAAGTTGATGATAAAATCCATGGGCATTCCAGTGGACATTATGCGCTTGTTACACAACCCCTTAGAGGAAGAGCCAAACATGGGGGACAATGGGTAGGAGAAATGGAGGTTTGGACGCTAGAAGGGTTTGGGGTTGCTCATATTTTACAAGAGATGCTTACTTATAAATTGGATCATATTAGAGCTCGCAAGGAAGTACTTGGTACTATGATCATTGGGGGAACAATACCTAATCCTGAAGATGCTCCAGAATCTTTTTGATTGCTCGTTCGAGAACTACGATCTTTAGCTCTGGAACTGAATCATTTCCTTGTATTTGACAAGAACTTCCAGATTAATAGGAAGGAAGCTTAATCGGAATTAATAATAATTTTTCTTCTATGATCGATCGATATAAATATCAACAGCTCCGAGTTGGATCAGTTTCTCCTCAACAAATAAGTGCTTGGGCCACTAAAATCCTACCTAATGGAGAGATAGTTGGAGAGGTAACAAAACTCTATACTTTTCATTACAAAATTAACAAATCGGAAAAAGATGGATTATTTTGTGAAAGAATTTTTGGTCCTATAAAAGGCGAAATTTGTGCTTGTGGAAATTATCGAGTAATCGGAGATGAAAAAGAAGACCCGAAATTTTGTGAACAATGTGGGGTCGAATTTGTTGACAGATACGAAGGTATCAAATGGGTGGTATTTAAAACGTCTTCCTAGTTATATTGTGAATCTTTTAGATAAACCTCTTAAAGAATTATGTTCAAGTAAGCATTTATGTCATGGTTCTAGGAGTCTATCTATCGCGTATAGACTTTAAGGGCGTGGTGGCCTAACCATCGAGGTGAAGTCGGGACCTAAAAGATCGAATGGAATAATATATAGATAAGTAAATCCCTTATGGGTTCCAAGGTATTCCTTTAATTATTAAGAGTTAAGGAATTTATAATTCAAAGGGAAGTAGACTACTCAAGAATTTTCTATTTTATTTGTTGGAATTGAATTTGAATAAAGAATTAATAGAAGACGGAATCAGTGAAATCTTGTCTCGTCTTCACTGGGAACTTGAGGAGTAGACCTTTTTATTTTGGGATTTTCTAAAGTTTGAAAACGAGAACTCCTTTCCTTATTTGGTGTACCTACTTGAGCCGGATGAAAGGAAACTTTCACGTCCGATTTTGAAAGGGGGGAGATCCTATAGAATCCTATCTCAATTTTTCTTTTGCTAGGCCCATAACTAAAAAGCCCAATTTCTTACGATTACGATGTTTATTCGAATATGAAATCCAATCTTGGAAATATAACATCCCACTTTTTTTACTACTCTGGGTTTCGATACATTTCGCAATCGATAAATCTCTACTGGCGCAGGTGCTACCCGAGAACAATTAGCCGATCTAGATTTACAAATTATTATAGAGAATTCGTCGGTAGAATGGGAAGAATTGGGGGAAGAAGGGCACACAGGGAATGAATGGGAAGATCAAAAAGTTGGAAGAAGAAAGGACTTTTTGGTTAGATGCGTGGAATTGGCTAAGCATTTTATTCGAACAAATATAGAACCAGAATGGATGGTTTTGTGTCTATTACCAGCTCTTCCTCCTGAGTTGAGACCGATCGTTCAGATAGATGGGGGTAAACTAATGAGCTCAGATATTAATGAACTCCATAGAAGAGTTATCTATCGGAACAATACCCTTACCAATCTATTAACAACAAGTAGATCTACACCAAGAGAATTAGTAATGTGTCATGAGAAATTATTACAAGAAGTCATGGATACACTTCTTGATAATGGAATCTGGGGACAACCAACGAGGGACGGTCATAATAAAGTTTACAAGTCATTGTCTGATGTAATTGAAGGCAAAGAGGGAAGATTTCGTAAGACTCTGCTTGGCAAATGAATCGATTATTCAGGATGTTCTATCATTGTCGTGGGTCCTTCACTTTCATTTCATCGATGTGGATTGCCTCGTGAAATAGCAATAGAACTTTTCCAGACATTTGTAACTCATGGTCTAATTAGACAACATCTTGCTTCGAACATAAGAGTTGCTAAGAGTAAAATTCGACAAAAAAGAGCCGATTATTTGGGAAATCCTTTAAGAAGTTATGCAGGGACATCCTGTATTGATGAATCGAGCACCCACTCTGCATAGATTAGGCATACAGGCATTCCATCCCGTTTTAGTGGAGGGGCACGCTATTTGTTTACATCCATTAGTTTGCAAGGGATTCAATGCTGATTTTGATGGAGATCAAATGGCTGTTCATGTACCTTTATCCTTGGAGGCTCAAGTAGAGGCCCACTTACTTAATTTTTCTCATATGAATCTTTTGTCTCCGGCTATTGGGGATCCCATTTCCGTACCAAACACAAGATATGCTTATTGGACTCTATGTATTAACGAGCGAAAATCATCGAGGTATTTGTGTAAATAGATATAATCCATGTAATCGCAGAAACTATCATAATAAAAAAAAAAGTGACAATAGTCACTATAAGTATACGAAAGAATCATTTTTTTCTAATTCCTATGATGCAATTGGGGCTTATCGGCAGAAACGAATCAATTTAGATAGTCCTTTGTGGCTCCGGTGGCGACTAGATCAATGCGTTATTGCTGCAAGAGAAACTCCCATCGAAGTTCACTATGAATCTTTAGGTACTTTTTATGAGATTTATGGACACTATCTAATAGTAAGAAGTCTAAAAAATCAAATCCTTTTTATATACATTCGAACCACTGTTGGTCATATTGCTCTTTATCAAGAAATCAAAGAAGCTATACAGGGGTTTTCTTGGGCCTATTCATATGGTACCTAATGTAATTCTATGATACCCGTGGGACTTGGGGGCTCTCCGGTTCAGCTAGGTCCATAGTTCTGGAATTTATACGCGAATCAAGATCTATAAAAGGAAGTTATACAATCACCGACTCAAACCCATTATCGAATTCTACTCAGCGAAATATGAAGGTACTTATGGCAGAACGGGCCAATCTGGTCTTTCACAATAAAGCGATAGAGGGAACTTCCATGAAACGACTTATTAGTAGATTAATAAATCACTTCGGAATGGCATATACATCACATATCCTGGATCAAGTAATAACTCTGGGGTTCCAACAAGCTACTGCTACATCCATTTCATTAGGAATTGATGATCTTTTAACAATACCTTCTAAGGGATGGCTAGTTCAAGATGCTGAACAACAAAGTTTGATTTTGGAAAAACACCATCGTTATGGTAATGTACACGCGATAGAAAAATTACATCAATCCATTGAAATATGGTATGCTACAAGTGAATATTTGCGAAAGAAATGAATCCTAATTTTAGGATGACTGACCCTTTTAATCCAGTTCATATAATGTCTTTCTCGAGAGCTAGAGGAAATGTATCTCAGGTACATCAATTAGTAGGTATCAGAGGATTAATGTCAGATCCTCAAGGACAAATGATTAATTTACCTATCCAAAGAAATTTATGCGAAGGACTCTCTTTAACAGAATACATCATTTCTTGCTACGGAGCCGTAAAGGAGTTGTGGATATTGTTGTACAAACATCATACGCTGGATATCTCACTCGCAGACTTGTTGAAGTAGTTCAACACATTATTTCACGTCGAACGGATTATGGCACCGCCCGGGGTATTTCTGTGAGTCCTCGGAATGGGATGATACCGGAAAGGATTTTCATCCAAACATTAATTGGTCGTGTATTAGCAATGATATATACATGGGTCCGCGATGTATTGCCACTAGAAATCAAGACATTGGCATTGGACTTGTAAATCGATTCATAACCTTTCGGGCATAACCAATCTCTATTCGAACTCCCTTAACTTGTTGGAGTACATCTTGGATTTGTCGATTATGTTATGGCCGGAGTCCTACTCATGGATACCTGGTTGAATTGGGGGAAGTTGTAGGTATTATTGCAGGTCAATCAATTGGAGAACCGGGTACTCAATTAACATTAAGAACTTTTCATACCGGAGGAGTATTCACGGGGGTACTGCAGAACATGTGCGAGCCCCATCTAATGGAAAAATCAAATTCAATGAGGATTTGGTTCATCCGACACGTACACATCATGGGCATCTCGCCTTTCTATGTTCTATAGACTTGTATGTAACTATTGAGAGTAAAGATATTCTACATAATGTGAATATTCCACCCAAAAGTTTGCTTTTAGTTCAAAAAGATCAATATGTAGAATCAGAACAAGTAATTGCTGAGATTCGCGCAGGAATATCCACTTTGAATTTTAAAGAGAAGGTTCGAAAACATATTTTTTCTGATTCAGACTGAGAAATGCACTGGAGTACCGATGTCTATCATGCACCCAAATTTACATACGGTAATGTTCATCTATTACCAAAAACAAGCCATTTATGGATGTTATTAGGAGGGTCGTGCAGATCCAGTCTAGTCTACCTTTCGATACACAAGATCAGGATCAAATGAATGTGCATTCTCCTTCTGGAAAGCGAAGATATACTTCCAACCTCTCAATAACCAACGATCAGGCGAGGCAAAAATTATTTAGTTTGGATTTCTCTGGTAAAAAAGAAGATAGGATTCCTGATTATTCAGACCTTAATCGAATCATATGTGCCGGTCAGTATAATTCTGTATATTCGCCTATTCTCCACGAGAATTCTGATTTATTTTCAAAAAGGCGAAGAAATAAATTCATCATTCCACTACACTAGATTCAAGAACTCGAGAATGAACTAATGCCCTGTTCAGGTATCTCGATTGAAATCCTCGTAAATGGTATTTTCCGTCGAAATAGTATTCTTGCTTATTTTGATGATCCTCGATACAGAAGAAGGAGTTCGGCATTATTAAATATGGGACTGTAGAAACGCATTCAGTCATCAAAAAAGAGGATTTGCTTGAGTATCGAGGAGTCAAGGAATTTAGGCCAAAATACCAAATGAAAGTAGATCGATTTTTTTTCATTCCTGAAGAGGTGCATATCTTGCCTGGATCTTCTTCCATAATGGTACAGAACAATAGTATCATTGGGGTGGATACACAAATCACCTTAAATCTAAGAAGCCGAGTCGGTGGGTTGGTCCGGGTGGAGAGAAAAAAAAACGAATTGAACTTCAAATCTTTTCTGGAGATATCTATTTTCCTAGAGAGACAGATAAGATATCCCGACATACCGGCGTTTTGATACCACCAGGAACAGGAAAAAGAAATTGCAAGGAATCCAAAAAAGTAAAAAATTGGATCTATGTCCAACGGATTACACCTAGCAAGAAAAAGTTTTTTGTTTTAGTTCGATCTGTCGTCACATATGAAATAACGGACGGTATAAATTTAGCAACCCTTTTTCCACTAGATCTATTGTAGGAAAGGGATAATGTGCAACTTCGAATTGTCAATTATATCCTTTATGGAAATGGCAAACCGATTCGAGGAATTTCTGACACAAGTATTCAATTAGTTCGGACTTGTTTAGTATTAAATTCGAACCAAGACAAAAAAAAGTTCTTCTTGTGAAGAAGCCTATGCTTCTTTTGTTGAAATAAGGACAAATGGTTTGATTCGACATTTTCTAAGAATCAACTTAGTGAAATCCCCTATTTCATATATCGAAAAAAGGAATTATTCGTCGGGATCAGGATTGATCTCTGATAATTGATCAGATTGTACCAATATCAACCCTTTTTCTTCCATTTATTCCTATTCCAAGGCAAAAATTCAACAATCTCTTAACCAACCTCAAGAAACTATTCATACGTTGTTAAATAGAAATAAAGAATGTCAGTCGTTGATAATTTTGTCAGCAGCCAATTTTTCTCGAATGGGGCCATTCAAGGATGTAAAACAAAGAAATGGTAACAATCCAGCACTCAAAGCCAAGTTTAACTCTTGAATCCCTGAAAATTTAAAAACTTTGACCCAAAAACTCAGAAAATAAAAACCTAGATCAGTGAAGACCACTGATTTCTTTTGCATCTTCGGAATTTTTCTAAATTCCCAAAAGGATTTCTCTCCAAGCCAAGTGTTTAAGCTCTTCTCAACTTCTCTTTTCTCTCCCCGAATTAAAGTTTTTCTCATAAAATGAGAGAAGAGGAGACTAAATAGGGATCTATGGTTTTCCCTTATTCCATTTTCCTATTCTACTTCCAATAAGATTACTTTTAAAATAATCATAAGCTTAGTACCCTATCAGATGACCCCAAGTCTTTAACCCCATCTAATTTTCATTCTCTACCCTCAAAATCCTTAAGTCTATCTTGTCCAACTAATGGTCTCGTCTCTTTAAGAGACTTGACCGAGATGGACCGAGATGGTCCTAGCTTTGAGACTGGACCAAGCCTAATTGACCATTTGAAGTTCAAGTCCGATGGATAAGCTTAGTTAGAGTGTTTAGGGGCTTTTTAAAAACTTAAGACATGCCCAACTACGAAACAAACCCAATTTAGGGACCATTAGCCCCAATTCAAAGCCTAGAAACTAAGGTCAAACTTTTAAACTAACAACAACTAAATAACATTAATCAAAAAGCAATTAACAACTAACGGAAGCTAACAATTAGACATGCTTAAACGAGATACTATCAAAAATAATCAAACATGAAACTCAAAAACAAAAAAAATAGAAGTTATTTTGAAATTAAAACTAAGAAAGAAAGAAATGAAGGAAAAAGAGGTTGAAGTTACCTACCAAAGCTTAACCCACCATAAGAGATGAATTACAACCAGTAGAGATCACCGTTAAATGACCACTAGCTTGGATTTTCAGCTAGTGGTATATGTAACAATGGCTTGTAAGAGTCGAAAAAGAAAAGAAGAGAGGAAGAAGCGAGGAGTGGCCAATTCCGGCTATCAAATACCTTTCTCAAGTTATTACTAGTTCCCTCCTGGTAGTAGGAACAAGTGAATGACCTGACAAAGGTCTTAAGTAGCTGAAGAAGAGAATGTTAGGGTGTGCATGGCGATGTGACCGGTCAATAATGAGTTGATCGGAGTCCGGCCACCGTGAAAAGGTTCAAAACCAACAGCAATTGATAGATCTTTGAAGGCTCTACCGATTATATAAGATTCAATGGGGAAAGGATTCGGTGTAACGACCTAATAGGTCATTTTGAAATTTAGCTTCCTAGTAGGATTCTTAGTAGGATTCTTAGATATCTCAGAGCTTAGTAGGTTTCTTGCTTGTGTTGTGGTGCAGTCGACTTTGTTGGAGTGCATCAAGGCTCGCCAATTTGATGATCCTCATTTATTGGTGTCAAAGGACATACTACAGAGAGATGCTACAAAGAAGGTGGTGATTGGATATGACGGCGTTATGCGGCTTTAGGGTCGACTTTGTGTTCTGAAAATTGATGGTTTGAGATAATTGATTCTTGAGGAGGCTCATAGCTCGTGATATTCTATTCATCCAGGTATCATGAAGATGTATTGTGACTTGAAACAGCATTATTTGTGGCGGAAGATGAAGAAAGACATTGTTGGGCATGTCTCACGGTGCTTGAATTGCTAGCAGGTGAAGTATGAACATCAGAAACCGGGTTATTTGACTCAGAGATTGGTAATACCGAAGTGGAAGTGGGAGCGTATTACTATGGACTTTGTGGTAGGCTTACCATGGACTTTGTGGTAGTATGATGTTGTTTGGTCATTGTGGACCGATTGACCAAGTCCTCGCATTTCATTCCGGTGATGACTTATTATATTTCAGAGCAGTTGGATCAAATCTATATTAGTGAGATTGTTTGTCTGCACGGTGTGTCCATTTCTATCATTTTAGGCCGTGGCACGGAGTTCACTTCACAATTTTAGAGAGTGGTTCAGTGTAAGTTGGACATGCAGGTGGAGCTTAGCACTGTTTTTCATCCGCAGACAGATGACTAGTGGATAGCGGACTATCTAGATCCTTGAGGATATGTTGAAGGCTTGTGCTATTGATTTTGGAGGCCAGTGGGATCAGTTTCTACCATTGGTTGAATTTTCCTACAACAGTAACTTCTAGCCCAGCATTCAGATGGCGTCGTATGAGTCCTTATATGGTTGGCGGTGATGTTCATCTATTGGTTAGTTTGAGCCTGGTGAGGCTAGGATGTTGGGTACGGATTTGGTTCATGATGCTTTGGAGAAGGTAAGTTGATTCAGGATCACCTTCGTATAACGCAAAGCAGGCAGAAGACTTATGCGGACAAGAATATCCATTATGTGGCTTATATGGAGGACGAGAAGGCACTTCTGAAAGTTTCGCCTATGAAGGGCGTGAAGAAATTTAGGAAGAAGGGCAAGTTGAGCACGTGGTTTATTGACTCATTTGAGATCTTAGAGAGAGTTGAGGAGGTTGCTAATAAGGCTTGCATTGCCTCCCAACCTAGCAAGGGTACATCCGATATTTCATGTTTCTATACTTCGAAAGTATTATGAAGATAAGTTGCATGTTTTGGACTCATCACAGTGCAGCTTGATGAGGATTTGACTTATGAAGAGGAGCCGATAACTATTCTAGATCAGCAGGTTCAAACTTGAGGTCTAAGGATATTTCATCTGTAAAAGTTCTTTGGAAAGGCCAGCCGACTGGGGATGCTACTTGGGAGTCTGAGTCCGGTATGAGGAGTAGATATTCACATCTTCTTACCAGTTCAGATACATATTCGCCAATGTTCTTCGCTGATGCGACAAGTGCTTAGCGAATGCGAAGAGCACCTGATGTCCAAGTATTTAAAGGGCTGAAAATCAAGATTTAGCTATTTTTCACCATTTTTGAGACCTAGATCATAGATTGAGAAAATTTTTGAAGAGATTTTCATCCCAACTTTATTAGTTGTAACCTAATTTTGATTTATTTCCATGAATACCCATAGATTTTTATCCCTTAAGCTAGTATTTTAAACAGTAAAAATTGAGGTTTTGAGGAAAAACTTATTAGGGCTAATTTTGAGGATTTGGACCTCGATTTGAGGTCCAATCTTCATGCAAATGACATATTTGGGCTCAGCAAAGAATGGGTAAACGAGAATTGGTCTTAATTTTGGATTTCGATAATGTAGAATCGCGTTGAATTTTTGTTGAATTTCCCAAATATGTTAAAGATCAAACATTTTTTGTGCTATGGTAGTTTCTAAATCTTGTTTTGACTTATTTGATTATTAATATTCAAGTAATTTGGAGGCTTGTGCTAAAGGAAAGGCGGTGTTGGAGGTTTGATTTGTGCCAGAAAGAGCAAATTGTCTTAATTAATCTTGATTTGAGGTAATTAGGATATAATGGTGTTTAATTGCGAGTGTTATATCTGTTGGGAGCGGTGTATATGTAAGGAGACAAGTGTATATGCGTTTACTATGGGTTAAGCATACGGGTAGAACTAATTATTTATATCTTGTTGCTTTATGTATTATGTCTTTCATGTTGTAACTAGCTCGTAAGGATCTTTGACTATTTCCATTCGTGTTAGTAGTTGTACTGAGCTTGTTGTGATATTGGGTAGTAAAACTATTGAAGTGTTGATTTGGCTATTTGTGCAAAGTGATGATTATGTCCTAAATTGCAAGTGATATTCAATCGCTCTTCTTGATATTGTTTGTGATTCCCACCTTGCTTGGTACTGCTTTACATATTTATGCTTGATGAGGAAGAGTGATATGCATGAAGGGTGCTTCAGTAATTATGAGGAGTGATTGTGCACAAAGGGTATTTTCATGCTTCTTTACACTATTACAATATGCACGAAAGGTGTTTTCGTGCTTGCGAGGAAGAGCGAATATGCATGAAGGGTGTTTTCATGCTTGTTAGGATAAGAGTAAAAGCACGAAGGATGATTTTGTGCCATTTGTTTGATATCTCTTATTCCTCATTTTACTATATAGACTAAGGAATGGCATGTGTGGAGTTGCTTGTGGAAGCATAAACTGCTGATTACCTTAGTCGTTTCTTTCATTATTTTCTCGTTCTGTATCTTGTTTCTCTTATACTTATTATCTTTCTCTTGTTATTTATCTTATCATCTTACTTGCTATTTTACTCATCATCCTATTGTTATATCTCTCATTATTCTTCGTTACTTAAATGCATAAGTGTATATGTAGGTGTCTTGTCTTAGCCTTGTTACTGGCTCGTCGGAGTTAGGCTCGACACTTATAGAGTACATTCGGTCGGTTGTACTCATACTACACTTCTGTACTTCTTGTGTGAATTTTAGTATTAGTCCTAGTGGTACCTAGAGGACGGGCTAGCTTGCTGGTTACTCGTTCACAGGCCTTGAAGTCACATGTACCATTGTCTTGTTACTGTTTATTTGCTTCGAACAATGTATTATTTATTTCATACTTTGTATTTAGTTATTCTGTAAACACTCTGTACTTAGTGACTCTAGTTTCTAGGAGGTGTTAGATGGTCGTTGGTTTAGGCTTGATATATTTTTCCTAAGTTTTATCTTTTATTTATCATATCATGTTATTTTACGTTTTGCCTTTACTTTTGTTATTTGTTGGCTTGCCTAGCAAGTGGTGTTAAGCGTCATCACGACTCCTTTGATTGGGATTTGGGTCGTAACATTCAGATTTTGTTTGGTATCAAAAGGGGACAAGCGACTTAGGGTTTCGTTTTTGGGGTTTGATTTAAGGAGATTGGCTAGGAATTGGAAGAAAACAATTTGGAGCTTCGGAGAGAGGAGAGAGGAGAAGAGATGGTGTGAAAGTGGTTGAGTTGGTGGTCTGATGTACTTTCAAGGTTTTGCCCCTCTCAAACACAAAGAAGAGAGAAAATAAAAGCACCCCGCTAAAGTTTTTCAAAAACTAGGAAAGTATTCTTCAAACTCAAATGAGAAGAATGTAAGATGAAAAGAACCTTGCCCACTCGTTCCTCAATCCCACAAGATTGCAAGAAGTGTTGAATAAAGGAAGAACAATGAAATAAAAAGTAAATCACATTTTTGAAGCGAAGAGCTTAGAAAAACTAATCACTAATATTTATTTTCAGCATATTGAGCTTTTAAATAGGCTTTACAATGAGTAAAATTAATAAGGTTAAGGAAAACTAATCCTAGTTAAACTAGAATAAGAATAAGGCTAAGAAAATATATCCTAATTAAAATAGAAAAAAGAATTCAAGTAGGAATGGACTACCAACTAATAATCCTAGTTTGACTAGAACTATAAATATAATCCTACTAAAACAAGAATTAAGAAATTCTAATCTTTAAGGAAAAGAAATCATAATCTTGAAAGGATTCTTGTACTTCTTCAACTTTTTGGGATTCTTAGGCCTCAATTGGACTAAGGTTAATTAGTATAAGCATTTTAAATTCGTGGCCCAATTCTCCAAATCCATTAATACCTTCGTGAGCCAATAAACCTCTATTGTTGTCGAAAATATGACCTCTACTTGTGCTTCTCTAGTATCAAGATTTGAGCTTGTATGTTCAACATGGTCACCGACTAGCGAAGACGATTTTTAGTCGATGGTGAAACAATGGTAGACAGCGAAGGAGAGGTGATGGGTGGCTGAAGCAATTTTCGGCTACCATAGAGGGAAGAGAGAATAGAGAGGATTTGAGATTTAGGTTCAAAGATCGGATCTTTGAACTTTTGTTTTGTTTAAAAGCTTTCAACGCAAAAAGCGTAGTTCCATGATGAAACTATGTCGTTTACTTACGTTGTAGGCTGTGGAGGGGCCAAGTATAAAGATTTGGAAGTGGCGAAGGTTTTAATGGACTGGGCCGATGAAATTACTAAACAGTCCCGTTTTGAATCATTTGTAGTCCAAATTTCTAGCAAAATTTCCCGTTTTGAATCAATTTTAGTCCAAATTTCTTGCAAAATCAAACCTTTACCTATCTAATATTTAACCAGAATGACTTAATTTTTTAAATCAAAACCTAATTGCACTAGTAGCCACTTAATCAAACTATTGACCACCTAACACACTACTGGACCAATAAATTAACTAATTATGTAATTATCCTAACCTAAATAATTTTAAGAAGAAAATTATATTTTTGTGATTTCATGTGATTAATACAATGAAGATGCAAAATTTAATTAAAACTGAAATAAGTAATAACTCTTAAAAATCATTAATAATTAAATTATTAAAAATTAAATTGTTTATGAGCAATTTTATATGGGTCAAAATTTACATGCTCACATTGCATGTATTTATTTGTTGGTATATATAGCTGCTGCCTGGACACATATGTGCTAGTGTTTGTTCTATTCTCTTTGTTTAAATAGAATGGAGAAAATTAGACTTGTGTATTATTCCATTGTGTCTTATCGTGCACATTGTATGCTTGTTTTTTCCGTCATCTTCCTCTAATATGAGAGACGTTGAAAATATGTCAAAACAGAAAAAAAAAAAAAAAAAAAAAAATTGCATCTCCATTTACCTTTACATCAAAGTCAATTTCACCTTTGTTTTGAAGATTATGTGAAGCAACATGGCCCGCTTCCCTTTACCAAGTCAACATTTTAGTTTCAACTCAATTGCATTTAACATTGAATTGTAACAATAAGATATACTTTTTCACTTTGAAACTAAACTATGAATGCCGATGTGGCCATCCAAATATGTTGTAAGAGGTTTTTTCAATGATTGTAGTTTACCAACCCTTTGAATTATGAAATGCCATATCATGTAAAAACAATGTGTTCAATTCCAGCACTACCTTTTTAACAAACTAGATGCATATAAATAATTTCTAGTCAAACCATGCTACCCACCCTGTTATATTTGAACGGGATTTAAGAAGAAAAAAAGATTTTGGAAATTTGTAATTTAAAATAAGGCATAGATATTTGTGTGGCTATAAATATAAATTTCTAGTAAATATAGCATTTTATTTAAGCAGACCAAAAAAAGAGTGT
Source organism: Nicotiana obtusifolia (assembly GCA_002018475.1). Lineage (NCBI taxonomy): Eukaryota > Viridiplantae > Streptophyta > Magnoliopsida > Solanales > Solanaceae > Nicotiana > Nicotiana obtusifolia. Next base: position 126,657 of record MCJB01017224.1, read on the forward strand.
AATGTAAAATGGGACATGGGATTGGGAAGTAACTATGTTCAAAGTTTTTGACTTGTAAAACTATTTACATTGGCGCGGGAGGAAAGTGGGTGAGCAACTTCAATACAAACAACTCCATAAATTCATTTAATGTAAGTTAGAGAAGTCGTAATTAATTTAAGGTTGTGTAAGTTAGGTACAAAATGAATGCGTTTATTAAATGCCATAAAGAGCACCTTGAAGCAATCAAAGTCCCAGATGTATAAATATCCTTCGACAAAGAGGCTTAGGTAAACAGCCTTTTCAATCGTTTTTATACAATTACTACTTCCGTTCCAATTTCCCCAATTATTCTAATGCGTTTACTTCTAGGATTCCTTAGTAATTAGTTAATTTGCTCTTCCTCAACACCAAATAAACTACAAAGAGCAACAGCGTTACATCTCACCAAGACTTGAAAATTGATATGATTCCAACAATTTCCTACCTGCATATCAAACTCTTTACCAACTGCTTGAATTCACAGACGTTGGTTGAAGTTTAAAATCAACGTCTATATATTTATATTAAGTCTCCACTCATTTTTTATAACAAATAAATAATGGACGTAACTCGTAATAGTATCCCGCAATCGCTCAACTTAAAATATTTTCATGAATACTTCTAACTAAATGTGGTATTTGAAAATAAATTATACAAGCCAGCATTAGAGACGGTTGCTGGGCGAATTTCTGCCTTAACCCTCAAAGGCTCAATCCGCACTGCATCAGCATAGCATCTGTTTTCAGCTAAAGTTTTCTTTAATTTCTCGTCCAGTAACTATTTAAAAGGTTGATAGTTAAGGATGGGATTGAATCATGGATGTCTTTTTTCAAGAATAGTTAGATGCATTTAATGTATTGGGATGAGTATGTATTAATTAAGATGGCAGAGTAATTTAAATGGTTAATAGTAGTCTTCTAAGTTATAATAGCCATTTGATGAATCTATATATATACTGTATATGATAATCACAAGAGATGGATGAAGACTTACACTTGGTCCAACAAAGGAAATAAACTAACTCTCGCATTTAATTCCCGTCATAAATGATATCATGTTGACTGACGTTAACCTCTAACAAAGATTTGAAAGTAAAATTGGACACGAATTCCTAACTAGGAATGGCTTCTATTTTGGACAACCCTCTACATTTTCACATTGTTTCAAGCCCTCTTTATCGTAGTCACTATCCTCTCTTTTTCTTTGACCGTAATTGTTTTTATGAATATTTTAAAATTATTAATTATTGTGATTTATATTAATTTTTAAATATATAAATTTTATTTTTAAGAACTTAAAAGCTTATATTCAAATTGCGATCAAAATTAATAAAAATTAACTCTCAAAATTTGAATTGTATCGTAGGACGGAATGAATATCAAATATTTTCTTATGCTGTTACCAAAACGTACTTAAAAATGACCATACTTATGATTGATATCGATATTTTTAGTTCCACGCTTCCCATGCAGGTTCTACAATACTAATCTGTGAATTAAAGTACAAATATACGACAAATGGACATTTTACTCTGTCATTTTGCTAATTAGATATAAATAATAATTATCATAAGTAACTTTTAAGGATCGCGGTACGTCTCTTTTCCCAGAAAGGTTACTAATTGTATTTTGAATATGCTTTAAAGCAGGAGCGGATCCATCCTTTTAGGATGGGTGGCATGTCACCCACTATAATAATAAAAAATTATATATTTTTATTAGAATTTTTTAAAATTAGATTAAATATCTGATTTTGTCACCCGTAACCGTAAACTAAATAAAGGTGTCATGACTGATAAACTTTTTAGAAACTTTTTAAAATTTATATTGAAATTTAGTTAGAACCTTGCTTGACTTTTCCTTTTCTTTGTGCTTTTTATTTCCTTTTGTCCAAGTCAATTTTTCTCCGGCTACCTCCCGATTCTTTAATTGTCGTTTTATTATTTTTTTTGGTTTTCTTTTTTCTATTCTATCATTTATATGTGGTCTCTAATAAGAACATTCAAAAAAGGAGACTCCAAATTTTAATAATTCTATAAAATAAGCTTTCCTCTTAATCTCAAATTTATGAGTTTTCTTCTTTCAAATCCGAAAAACTTGGATCTTAATGGAAATTTTGGATTAAAGTAAAAAAAAAAAATCATATTTTTTTATTATATCTTATAAATTTGTGTTATTCTAGGATTATTATAATTTGAATCTCTTTATTATTAAATTATGATTAAAATCTCGTAAGCATTGCTTAAAAAATATGTTTTTTACGATTTCAATTTTTGGAAACTTGTAGTTTATTTAGTTCTATACTTATGGGGCATAATTTATCTATTGAAGATATTTTCTTAAATTTTCTTATTCTGATTAATGTAATTCCTTTATTGAAGATGTTATCTTATTTGTGTAAATTTATTTTTAATAGATAGAAAAAATATAATTTCCTAGTGAAATATTAATTTTACTTATGTTGCTAATTACATTTGTTTTTTAATATCTGAGATGTTATTTTTGTATTTGCAAATAAAAAATGCCTATTAGGTTGACCTGAATAAACTCAAAAAAGGTCAAATAAACGTTCCTAATAAATTTCGTATTAGTCATTACAAGGTATACATTTAAAAAAGTTATGGAACCCACCACCTTTATATCCTAGATCTGCCTCTACTTTAAAGGTAACATCACCAGACAAAACACAATTGTAATAATTAATACATGTGTCATGTGTCATAGGCGAGCAACAGTTTAATAGGGTAAAATCGGTTCACATTAAATTTTCAAATGATAGAGTGATACGTGAAACCGGAGACAGACCGAAGACGAAGCGAGTGAAAACCAAAACTGAGGACAACAGCTTCGGTTGGCATCGGGAAGACCCCGAAGGGAATATTGCTAACGAGCGCAAACGAATATTTGCCACTGCAAGACAATCAATGAAGATACTCTTCAGTATTAAATACACAATCTGTTATAGAGAATTTTGACATTCTTAGCCTGCCGTTACATATTCATCAATGGCCCATTATTGTCATTTAAGAGGGGTTTGATCCTAGGACCTTGTTCCCTAGGTATAGCTACAAATAGTGACTTCAACAGCCATTATAAGGTATGAAATTTCTGACAAACTTATGCTACACATTATTCCAAGCTTAATACTACTTTATTTTCTTTCTTACAATACTCTTATTGCTGTCTTCGATAGCCTTGCTCCTGGAACCAAGTTGTATGTCATTTATCTCAATTTCAACGCTAAGTCTTGCATTTTTATTTAATTTATTTATCATTTTTATCAAATCGATGCGTTTTTTCTATAAAATCACACTATAAATTTAACTATACTATTTTACGGGTAAATAGTTTGGCGCCCATCGTGGGGTTTAGACAGATGCATAATTGAGTTGATCCTTGCGTCTATTACTAATATGTTTGATTCTTTATTTCTTAGCAAAAATCGTAAAAGATGGCAGATAACGAAGTCAACATTGCACACAACGTTGAGACACAAGAAAATCCGCCTCAACACGAGGATTCGATCAGCAACACCCGCAACAAGGAGGACGTAGCCACGCCGGTTCATGGCGGGTGGTATCTCCGACACGTACGGGAGGCGACTCTTAATGACGCTGAAGACGAGCACATTGCGAAAACGGTAAGGATCCTGAGAGAACAACAAAAGGCTATCATGGGTCATCTCTCACAGCAAGTCCAGGCCATGACAGAATTAAGGCAAGCATTGTCGGGTTCTTCTAGCAATGCGAACGGAAGAGGTCCAGTTCCTCACGGTGCTCCCGCAAATGAAACAGCGCAAAGGGTTGATAACAACACCCCGAGGGGTGAAGTCGGCTTCGATGAGGCTGGGGGAATTGGCAGTGGATCTGGTAACAGTTACGGTAATGATCCTTTTAAAATCGAGCTCATACAGTTTATGAGAGAAATAAATGCTCGAATAGGTCAAATTCCGGGCGCACCACCACTGCTGAAGGGTCCGGACTCAAAGAAATACACCCAGTTGCAGTTCAAATCGAGTGCAGCACTAAAGTTGATTCCGAAGCGGTTCAAAATGCTAGACGTACCAAATTATGATGGGACTTCGGATCCGCGGGACCACATCACCACCTATACAACGGCGGTGAAAGGGAACGACTTGTCTCTAAACGAGATTGATTCGACCTTGCTAAAAAAGTTCGGAGAAACCCTCACGAAAGGAGCCCTGACATGGTACTCTCTTCTACCCAAGCACTCAATAGATTCCTTTGAAATGCTCGCAGACTCTTTCATCAAGGCACATGAAGGCGGACATATTTAGAATTTCGCAAGGAGAGTCCTAGTTGTTACATGAGTTCGTGACCAGGTTTAAGAAAGAAAGGATGCTGCTACTGGTCGTGCCAAATAAATGGGTAGCTGAGGCATTTACTAAAAGGCTGAACCCGAGGAGCTCCGACGCTTCCCGAAAACTGAAAGCAAGCCTGCTCGAGTTCCAGGAAACTACATGGGCATATGTCCGTAACCATTACGAATCAAAGATAAGAATAGAAAAGGACCAGCTTTTTTCCTGGCATCAACCAAGGGTCAGGATCGAGAATAGAATAGGGATAAGTCGAAGGATGATTTGACACAGATCGACGATCTTCTAAGGGTCAGATTTTGCCCTACAAAAGGGCCAAAGGACGCAGCAGAGGTTTTAGGTCAGCGGACATGTTCGCTCCCGATAGAAGAACTGACCGCAACCAGAATAACAGGTCATTGTAGGACATAGAGGTATCAGGTTCCCGGGATTCAACCTACCCAGACTGTCCGAGTACAATTTCAGTGTCAGTGTAGTGGAGCTGGTATCGACGATGAGGAACATAAGGGGGCACGGTTCCCGAGGCCGATGAGATCTGATCCCAGCCAGAGGGATCCCAACCTATGGTGCGAGTATCATGGAACTAACGGCCGCCGGACTGGGGACTGCCGACATCTTTGCGATGAGGTGGAGACGTTGTTGAAAATTGGCCATCTCAGAGAGTTCTTAAGCGACGGGGCAAAAAATAATTACAGCCGCAACCGGGAAACTCAAAGCCCTCGAAGATAGGTGATGACCCTCCCCGACAAACCATCAACATGATTTTTGGGGGAAACGAGATCAACAGTGTGACCTTCTCGGCAGCAAAAAAGACCAAGGTGTCGATGACTCATAGCAAGAGACTCCGGGAAGTCGCCGAGGACGACATCACATTCACAGAAGAGGACGCCGATGGACTTCTACTACCGCACAACGATGCCCTAGTAATTTCTCTTAATGTTCTAGATATTAAAATTAAACATATTTTGGTGGACCTAGGAAGTTCAGCCAATATCATTTAATGGAGAGTGCTAGAGCAAGCCAAGCTAACCGGAAGCATCATTTCGGTCACAAAGCTCCTAGCCGGATTCAACTTAACAAGTGTGACAACCCGAGGGGAGATACTGCTGCCCATAAACACCGAAGGGGTCATGAAGACTACCTTGTTTGAAGTAGTATAAGGCGACATGGGCTATAACATAATTCTTAGCAGACCATGGCTACACGAGATAAAGGTTGTGCCATCAACATATCATCAACTTCTGAAATTCCTAAATCCAGATGAAATCAAACAAATAAGAGGATATCAACCAGCGGCGAGGGAGATGAACGCGATATCGGTTTCTAATAGTAAAGGGAAGGAACACACGACGTAGCAATTACAAGAAACAACGTCCGCTCCTGAACCAAACGAAGACGACAAAGGGGAGAAGCCGTCGGAATCCTACCAGGTACCAAGGTATTTCTAGTTACCGAAAGAAAAAAATGCAACCAAATCCACAGCGGAAGAACTCGAACAAGTGGCATTGTTCGCAAAATTCCTAGAGAGGAAATTCCACTTGGGGATAGGATTAAACTCCGAGCTCAGGTCAGGATTATAGAATTTCTTAAAACTAATGTTGATTATTTTGTATGGTCGCACGCAGATATGACAAGTATCCTGCTATAGGTGGTCGTGCACAAGTTAAGCCTGGACCCCAGCATCCCTCCAGTAAGGCAAAAGAAGCGCCCGATCGATGAAGTCAGAAACAGGTTTTTCAAAGAAGAGGTAACTTGATCGCTCGATATCGGTTCAATCCGGGAGGTAAAGTATCCTGACTGGCTAGCTAACGTAGTAGTAGTTCCAAAAAGGAATAATAAATTTCGCATGTGCGTAGATTATAAGTACCTGAATAAGGCGTGCCCAAAAGACTCATTCTCATTGCCAAATATTGGTCAAATAATTGATGCAGCAGTAGGGCATGAGTTTGATTTTCCTTGATGCCTATTCTGGGTAAAACCAAATTAAAATGAACCCGGAGGATCAGGAAAAAACTTCGTTCATAATGAACTTTGGCACATATTGCTACAATGTGATGCCTTTCGGGCTTAAGAACGCCGGAGCCACTTATCAGAGACTCGTGAGCAAAATGTTCGAAAAGCAAATAGGGAATGGAAGTTTACATAGATGAAATGCTAGTTAAGTCTTTGAACACAGGCGACCACCTGAAACACCTCCAAGAAACCTTTGACATCCTAAGGAAGCACAACATGAAGCTTAACCCGAAAAATGTGCATTCGGAGTCAGCTCCGACAAAATTTTGGGTTTCCTAGTGTCACAAAAGGGGGATCGAAGTCAATCCCGACAAGATTAAGGCCATAGAAGACATTCTAGACTAGCTGACGAACATGCAAGAAGTTCAAAGGCTAGCCAGAAAACTAGCCACGCTAAGTAGGTTCATTTCTCGATTGTCCGAAAAATGTCATCACTTCTTCTCACTTCTAAAGAAGAAGATTAACAACTTTGAATGGACTTTGGAATGCCAACATGCCCTAAAGGACCTGAAACGGTATTTATCAAGCCCTCCGTTACTATTAAAACTGGAGGAGGGTGAATAGTTACTAATTTACTTAGCGATTTTGGAGGTAGCGGTAAGTGTCGTTCTAGTCCGGGAAGAGGAAGGTACGCAATCTCCTATCTATTATGTTAGCAAAATTTTAACGGGAGCTGAAACTCATTATTCTCACCTCGAAAATTTGGAATTAGCTCTCACAGTCGCCGCTTCAAATCTTAGGCCTTACTTTCAATGCCACCCGATACCCGTGGTGACAACTTTTTCCCTACGGAATGTCCTTCACAAACCTAAATTGTTAGGTCGACTGACCAAGTGGGCAGTCTAAATGAGTGAATTTGACATCGAGTATAAACCCAAGACTGCGATCAAATCATAAGTTTTGGGTGACTTCGTGGCCGATTCAGTCCCGGGCTACTTCCTTTGGCCACCAAAGAAACTGTGATGGTGTCTAAACGACATTAGGAGTTTGGACCTTGTTCACAGACGGATTTTCCAGCTTGAAAGGGTCCGGGCTCGGGGTAGTCTTACGTATGCTCTTGGGAGAAATCCTGAGGCAGACCATAAGAAATATTCCCTTAACTAACTATGAAGCTGAGTGTGAGGCTTTGATTGCAGGACTTGAACTAGCCCGGGGACTAGACTCTGAGGTCATTGAAATCAAATACGATTCCTAACTGGTGGTAAATCAGGTATATGAAGTCTTCGTCACCAAAGAGCAACGCATGCAGCAATATATGGTAAAAGTTCAAACTCTGCTCGCACTATTCAGGGAATGGTCAATCACCCATATCCCAAGAGAAGAAAACTCAAAAGTAGATGCATTGACCAGTCTAGGTTCGTCCATGGAAATGAAGGGATAAGATTCCAGTACGGTCATATAGCTCATGCACTCGGTATTGGATGTGGACGATTATTATGAATTACATGCGACCAACTTGGTCTGGGACTGGAGAAATGAAATCATCGACTACCTTGAGCACGACAAACTGCCCAAAGACCTTAAGGCATCCCGGGCACTCTGCACCAAAGCAGCTCGTTACAACTTCTAGGGAGGACAGTTGTACAGAAGGTCATTCCAAGGCTCGTTGGCCCAATGTTTAGGAGCCTCCGAGGCTAATTACGTCATGAGAGAGGTTCACAAAGGAATCTACGAAAATCATTCAGGTACAGACTCGTTGGTGCTAAAATTAGTTAGAGCAAGATACTATTGGGCTCCGGATGGAACAAGACGCTAAGGCGTTCGTTCAAAAATGTGACAAGTGTCAACGCCATGCACCATTAGTACACCAACCGGCAGAGCTATTGCACTCGTTATTATCGCCATGGCCATTCATGAAATGGGAGATGGATATAGTTGGTCTGCTGCCACTGGCTCTCGGTAAGGTAAGGTTTCTTTTGATTTGAACTGATTCCTTCTCTAAGTGGGTAGAAGCAGGTCCTTACCCAAAAATCAGCAAGCGCGAAGTGGTCAATTTTCTGTGGGAGAACATAATTTGTCGGTTCGGAATACCAAGGGAGATTGCATGCGACAACGGGCCATACTTCATAGGCGCAAAGGTCACAAAATCCTTGAAGACTTGAAAATCAAAAGAATCACATCTTCGCCATACCATCCGAGCGCAAATGGCCAAGCGGAATCGACAAATAATGTTATCATTCAAAACCTCAAGCACGGGAGTGCTATGGGCATACTGGACAGCGACCAAGTCAAGCACGAGAGAGGCCCCTTTCTCTCTCGTATATGGAGCATAAGATCTGATCCTAGTGGAATTAGGAGAACCTACCTTGAGGTACTTTCGGGTGGACAAAGAAACAAACAACAAATCATTGCTAATCAAATTGGAGCTGCTTGGCGAACGCAGGGACTTCACACACATAAAGATGGTGGCCCAGAAACAAGAATGGAAAGATACTATAATCGAAGATCCAATCTCTGCTATTTCAAAGTGGGAGACTTGGTTTAAGAAAAGTGACTCACAACACCGGAGATCTCAACGCAGAAAAGCTGGGTCTGATGTGGGAAGGCCCCTACCGGGTTTGAGCTGTCAGCGGGAAAGGATCATATGAACTGGAAAACCAAGACAAGGTAAAATTGCCAAGCAACTGGAATGTCACTCACCTCAAAAGGTATTATTGCTGATGAGCACCACTTATACTGAAAATATGTGCTACACTATTTTTCCCTTCGTCCAGTTTTTGTCCCAATTGGGTTTTTCTGGCGAAGTTTTTAACGAGGCAGCAACAGGAAGCATACAACGAAGGAAATGTCATTGGCATAAATAAGACCTTTAAATGACAAGGCATAAAAATGACAAGCCACTGCGGGATGGTTAGATAGTCTTTGGCTTGATAACAATGTTCCTAATGGAAAAGGAAGCTTGCATCGGACCAAAGGCTATTCAACCGTTCATGAGTGCTCCTTCCCTACAAGCCACTGGGGGTGGTTAGATAATTTTTGGCTCAGTAGCAAAGTTCCTAATGGGAAATGAAGCTTGCTACCGAACCAAAGATTATCTAACCAGTCACTAGTGGAATCTCAAAGGAGCAAGACTTCCAGTGTTCTAATTCGCATTCTTCACATTCGAACACTGGGGGGAATGATATGAGAATACAGTAACTCGATTGCCACAGAAACCGAGACTATGAAGTTCGGTAATAAATATGCCTCATCGAGACCGAGGACTACACAGCCAGCCCCGTAGAAACAAGTTGTAGAAATTAGCCACATGTAATGGCAATCTCTTTTCTTTTAGCAAAACGAATGCTTATGTGCTTTTGAAGATAAAAGGAATAGAATAAAGTCCTTTTATTTTTATCTTGTTTCTTGTTAAAATGATGAATTGATTTTATCATTTGAAAGTTAATCAAGTACTTCAAATGCTAGTCCCGGAATGAACAAAAGAGTTTATGGAACCCTCATAGTAAAGGGTTGGTTCCGGAAGATTTTATGCCAGAAACACAAATGCTATCGGGGAAAAATGCATCAGAAGCCTTGCATAATTCGACGCAAAAAAGTAAACTTTGCGCAATTCTTAAACGAAAAGTACTTTTATATATCAAACGTGCCAAGTAGTACAAGTACAAAAATACAAAAAGAAAATAACAAAGGAAAAAGAAAGCAAAAAAGCTAACTATATGACGAGCGTAAAACACAACACGAAATTGATAATTTATCGTCTCCACGGGGATTGGATTTAAACAAGCTCTAGTAATTTCTGGTTTAACTGCTATTCAAGATGATCAAAACTTGATTTAGAATGATTACGAACTACGATTAACTACTAAAGTAAAGTAATTGACAATTGACTGCAAAGAACTAGAGATTAGCAGAGTTGGTTTCTTATCAATGTGAGAAATAAGGGTTTTGACATGATAGGTACAAGATTGTTGTTCTGGATATGATATTATTATATTTCACTCTTGAGGTTCTATCGATTCTCACGAATTCAGTAGGTGAGTAGCTTATACTTTCGATTCAGACTCCTCTCTCGATTAAATCGAAATCTTTCAAATAAACTAATGTGAGGTGCGGTGAAACTTGCAAGAATATATTGGTAGGATTGATCTAAGAGAAACTTCTCGCGAATATTTCTCAATCTTAATTTAAATGGTAACTCAAAATGCTGTCTCGATTACTTCAAAGAATAACCAAAATAAACTGAGGATACGCTGCAATGATATTCAATAAGATGTTCCTCTTTCGCTTAAACACTATAAAGAATAAAATCACAACTCTATTAAAGCTTCTCCAATAAATTCAAGCAATTAAATATTAATCAATTCCATAAACAACAACCAAGTCACCAAATCATGTCAAACCCTAAGATAAACTACTCCATAATTATGGAGGAAGTCATCAGAAATACAATTAAAGAGTGAGAAAGCATCAATCTAATCGTTACAATCCAAACTCCCATATTGAATTGATGGAAAGATAATTAAATCTTGTGTCTTATAGCCTCCAATTCTCTCCCAAAGCTTCCAAGGTCAAAAGTCCTCTAAAAACGTATTTTTGGTGTATTTATACCATGTAGGAACGAGCCCGGATGAAACTATCCTTTCCAAGACGAAGTAGGAGAAATACTCTGTAAAATTTGCACATGCACGGTGCACCTGTGGAGAAGTTCAGAGAGTTTATTTTTGCATTCTGCAGGAATTTTACACTAGTGCCCTGCGACCCGCGGCGCATGGAGCATCACAGTAGCGTATTTTTCTCATAATAATCTTTTTTTTCACTTTTAGACATCCAGACTTGGTCCTCAACCCCCAAGCGTGATCCCGACTTAATTTCTTGGGCTTCTACTCATACTTCAAAGCTCTAAATCATCCATTTTAGCTCCAAATTTATTTCTCCACTCGAAATCACATCCTACACAGTATAACACACGTAATAAGTATAAAGTACTAACAATTAGGCTCAAATACAATCAAAGTGTAGTAATTAGAGTGTTAAATATAGCTAAAAACATGAGTTCCTAGCCTACCATCAACACTCCAAACTTAAACCATTGTTCATCCCCGAGCAATCAAACTATACTTCACATAGAGACAACATTTTCATCAAACAACTTCTTTAACCATCATGCCAAGAATATTTAAAACAGACTAAGCACCCTACCATAACATCTTAGCCTCAAGACTCGACTAACAAGCACCACATATTTTCTTCAAAACCCTGTGCACTTACTCTAACACAAAGGCCAAAGACATTACCTTTCCTTCACCAAGTCATGTGCCCTCACACAATCAATAGAGAGTAGTTCCACACACAATAAAGTTCAAGAACAATTATGAACTCCGGATAGAAAGAATTAACTCACTCTTAGAAATAAAATTCATGTGCCAAAGAAAACATACCATAGGCTTGCCCATAGTATAATACTCTACTAATTTAAGCTCATTCAGTCAATGATCAAGTAGGATTTTAATTGGTTATAATGTAGGCTACGAGACAGGTAGGATACATATAGATAATAGTGACTACACCTCCCTAAGAACTTTAATACATATACATTAACAATTCAAACACCACACTTATATTGAACCAAACCCCAACCTTAACAATTTAACAACAGCAAGCTCCCAATTTCTTTAAGCACAAACAAGATGAGAACTACCACTAGCACATAATCTATTTTTTTTCTTTTATAAGTTCTGATTTTGTTTATTTTCAAGAAAATTCACTTTTTCTTCCTTTCAATTCCCTACAAATGGCTCTCACAATTCTTTTCAAATAATGCACCTTTCTCCTTTTTCAATAGTTCCACTTAAAAACCCGACCATACTTTAACTTAGCTTTTACAAGCTCATAACAAATTTAAGTGCTCAAGAGAGGTAAAAGGTCTAAACAAATAGTCAATTCAAATAAAAGGGGTCAAGCTTGTAGTGTAGTTGCCAAAGAAATAGGAATACAGGCTCAATGGGGCTAACTAAGATATACATTAATTAGGTGGGTAAAAGCATATAGCTGGCTCAACAAAGAATTGCCTATATTACTTCCTAGACTGAACAAGACTATTATTTCGCTTTGCAAACACACGGAGCAAGTTCTAGACATCAACTGACATGCACAGAATACCAACAAAACCTCACTCACACATTGGCACATAACTCACTTAGGATCAGACCTATCCCAACTCTCTAGTCAAAGCAGTTAAGCAAAGTCACAATCAGCCAATTTAAGGCACTTATACATGAGTCAAGAACTGAGCCTAGGTGTCACAACCAAGGCACTCACCACTCTCAAGGCACAACAAAGTCGAGAAACGTCATCTCCATTTAATATATAGCACAAGACTTCACTATTCCTAATAAAAAAACTAACTACTCCCGGTTCAAACAAAACCCTTGGAAAGGAATCGCGACACAAAGAAAAACCAAGGGGGAATTGTTACACTACCCAAGAAAATAAAACAAAAATAAATGGCTAAAAAAAAATTTCTTCGACTTTAAACCCTCAAGAAGACAGCCGAAGAAATCCATCATCGGGAAAAGTCAAAAAAAAATTTCAACAAAAACAAACACACATATACATATTTACATCCCCTAACCCACACTTTAAATTATGGCCTGTCCCAATGACACACAAATAAAAAGCAAGAGGTAAAAGAAACTTCCCTAATTCATCTAGTCGGGGTCTGAATCAAGGTCGGGATCTCCTTTGCACGCCTGACCCAGTGCACACATCCATACTGAGAGCTTCTGTTCAGCCTTCTTTGAGTAAACCCGCACTTATTCGTTTTACTCTCTCCAAGTTTCTCCTTTAGGGCACCCTTTTCTCCTTCCATCTTGAAGATCAGCCTTTCTTCCCTCACTCTAAGCATGAGCTGCCTTTCCTGAATATCCAGAATTGCTCTGCCCATAGCCAAAAGGGTCTTCCTAAAATCAAAAGGATCTCCTTATTCTCCTCCATGTTCACCACAATGAAGTCCACAGGGAACACAAACCTGTCCACCTGAATTAGCACATCTTTCACTATTCCTTCAGGTGTGATTGTGGCCTGATCCGCCAGCTGTGAGGACACAGGTATCAACTTGATTTCTCCAATCTCTCCCTCCAATTTCTTGAAAATAGACAAAGGCATAAGATTAATAGAAACACATGAATCACACAAGTATTTTTCAAACTTAGTACTTCATAAAGAACAAGGTCTAGTAAAATTCCCTAGATCTCCATACTTTTTAGGGAACTTGTTCTGCAGAATGGCACTACAATGCTCTGTGAGCTTGACAACCGATATCTCTTCCACTTTTCGCTTTTTGGAGAATATATCCTTTAAAGATTTAGCATAAGCTGCCATCTGTGAGAGCACCTCTGTGAAAGGTATATTCACATGCACTTGCTTGAGCACTTCTAGAAAGTGCCCAAATTGTTTGTCAAGCTTCTTTCTTCTCTGCTTCTGCAAGAAAGGTAGAGCAGACATGCATTTACTTTCTTCAAACTCCTCATTTGTTGCATTCTCATATTTCTTCTTCTGAGCTCTAGTCTTCCCCATTCTTCTTCAGACCATCATCTACCATCCCTGCACCTTTTTGAATGTTATCATTTTTCTGCTCCTCCATAATCTGAACATATCCTTCAATTAACTCATCATTTTGCTTTGCTATGGAATCCTCTAATTCGTGCCCATTCCTCAAAGGTGCCGCATTTATTGTCTCTTTTAGATTTCTCTCAATATCAGTAGGGAGAGTTTCTGGAACCCTCTCAGACAATAGATTAGCTAGTTGCCTCACCTATCTTTCTAAGTTTTGAATGGTTGTGCTCTGTTCTCTAATAGCTGTGTCGTGGGTTTCAAGCCTCTCATCCGTCTTAATAATAAAGGCTTCATTAGACCTTCCATGCTAGACTGATTAGATTGTGGAGGATGATATTACTACCTCTGCTGATTTTGAAAACCTAGAGCTCCCTGTCCCTAGGGTCTGGAGTTATTTTGCGGCCACGTGTTTGCACTACCACCTGGTGAACTCCAAGAGAAACCTAGGTGCCTCTGTCCCATGGAGTTAAAATTGTTGCCACTTTGGTAGTTGCCTCTTTCAAAGCTCCTCACAGTATTTACTACTTCAGCTGAACATGTGTAGGGTGTCCCATTCCACAAAAGTCACATGCTGCTTGCGGCTCACTTTGTACCTTGGCCATTGTCAACTTTCTTATCTCTCTGGCCATGGTATCTAGTTGGGCTTGCACTGATGTGTTAGAGTCTACTTGGTGCACCCCAGCTGATTTTCTTCTATGGTTATCATCTTCAGGACATTGATTTGTATCTTCAGATAGTTCATTCAGAACAGCAACAAGCTCCTCGGGAGTTTTCTTCATAAGAGGGCCTCTAACTGCGTTGTTTAGCGTTCTCCTGCCAGAGGGTGTAAGACTATCCCAAAAATCTTGGAGTTGCATCCACAAGTCTACTCCATGATGTTAATATCTTCTCACAATATCCTTAAATCTTTCCCATGCTTCAAACACCGTTTCTGTCTCTTTTTGCTCGAAGTTGTGGATCTCTCTTCGAATTTTTCCTGTTTTTGCAGCTGAAAAATATTTTTCAAGGAACTTCTTTCTCATGTCTTGCCAAGTTTGAATTGACCCAGTCGGCAAACTCCGCATTAAGTAGACTGCATCTTTCGATACTCCATTGTGCTGGAAGGTGGTCATAATCTCATCAAAATCCATCAAATGAGTATTTGGATCTTCATTGGGTTTGCCACGGAAGACACAATTATTTTGAATGGTCTGAAGTAGCCCTTGCTTGATCTCAAAATTATTTGTTGCAATCGGAGAGGATCGCACACTAAATACTCCTTGGTTGTAGACTGGCCTGGCGTAGTCTCCCAATGATCGTCCAGTCCTGGGAATAATATTTTCAAATTCGTCTTCAACCAGAGGTTGGTTCAGGTTGAATCTTCGTTCTTCATTCTCGTCAACCATTTCATCAGCTCTGAGAGCAACTTCAGCAGCTACCCGTGTGGCTGCTTCCTGTTGGGCTGCTTCCCGTGCAACCAAATCAACTACCTGCTCACCTTCTTAGCCATGTTCTCTTGGGTTGAGGATTACCTCAAGAATTTTCCGGTGAGTTCTTTCTCTTTTTTCAGCTGCCACAGGTGTTTCTCCAACTCCGGTTTGTAGGGTATTACTTCTTTTGAAGAAGATCGAGTCATACACCAACGAACTTAACCTGTTGCCTGCACATGGAGGAGAAAACCCAGAAGAATAAAATAAAATAAATTTTTGAATTAGCACCAAAACCTATTTGAATACTATTTATTTCCAATCCCCAGCAACGGCGCGAATATTTGACGAGCGCAAAACACAACACGAAATTGATGCTCGCTAGCCAAAGATAGTATGGTTTAATTATCGTCTCCACAAGGATTAGATTTAAACAATGCTTTAGTAATTTCTGGTGAAATCCCGTGTCTTGTGGCCTCCAATGCTCTCCCAAAGCTTCCAAGATCAAAAGTCCTCTAAAAACGTATTTTTGGTGTATTTATACCATGTAAGAACGGGCCCGGATGAAACTATCTTTTCCAAGCCGAAGTAGGAGAAATACTCTATAAAATTTGCACATGCATGGCACATAGCATGCCTCCCAACGTAGTGCGCCTGTGGAGAAGTTGAGAGAGTTGATTTTTACACTCTACAGGAATTTTGCACTGGCGTCCCGCATTCGCTGTGCATGGCGCTGCGTGGTAATGTATTTTTCTCAGAGTAATATTTTTTCTCACTTTTTGACATCCACACTTGGTCCTCGACCCCCGAACGTGATACCGACTTAATTTCTTGCATTTCTACTCAGACTTCAAAGCTCCAAATCATCCATTTTAGCTCCAAACTTATTTTCTCCACTCAAAAACACATCCTACACAGTATAACACACGTAACAAGTACAAAGTACTAACAATTAGGCTCAAATACAGTCAAAGTATGGTAATGAGAGTGTAAAATATAGCTAAAAACATGAGTTCCTAGCCAACCATCACTATATCACCCCTATAACTCGGGGGAAGAGAAGCATATGCGCCCCCAGGAGAAGTAGGCGGATCTATCGTCGGCTCGGGATCTTGGCCTTCACCATTATCCTGTTCAAGTTCCTCCCCGGTTCCCAAGAACTTGGAACCGAAACCAGAAGAGTCAGTTGCATCGGGCTAAGCCGGGAGGCATCTTCAAGCAGTTGACTCCAACTCTCGAGCCTTGGTAATTTCGGCATCAATATCAATGACGCCCGCTTTGGCCGCTTCCAAGGATTTTCTCCTCATTCTATACATAGAATGTGTTTTTTTAATAATGAGGGAATCCGCTTGGCGCTGAAGTTCTGATTTAAGTCACTCAACCTCGGTCGAAAGGCCATCCCGCTCGGATCTCTCGGTGCTAAAGCTAAGATCAAGATCACGGATAGTGGTTATATGAAGCTTATTATATTCAATGATCCTCTTATACCTATCCTCCATCTGGACACGCTTATCCTTGGCGGCAGCAGCCTCTTCAGCTTTGGAGTTCAAGGTTGCCTCCAAGTTATTCAATTTCTCAATGGAGGCAGAATCGCGCTTTGCTGCAGCAAGCACAACATTCTGGACCTTAGACCATTTAGCCTTGGCTTCTTGAAACTGTACATTTAACTGAGAGGCTTTCTTGGCTAAGGGCCATCACTTCTTGCTCACTCTGGTGTAGCCGAGCCTCTAACTCACCAGCTTTAATAGCGTTTGCTTCTAGCACCGGGAGGCGAGCAGCAATTTGGTCCCTCTCGGCTAACAGTTGATCCCACTCCGATTTAAGCTTTTCTTTATCGAGGTTCAACTTCTGAAAGCCCTCGAAAGCAAGGAAGTTGGAGTGCGAAGCAAAAACCCAAATTAGAAACTCTATTGTAGCAAATTCAGAAGAAAAACGCAGCAAAGAGAACAAGTACAATACCGCTGTTGAGTTGTGCATGGCATTATTTATCATACACTCCCCCGAAAGTGAGTGTACTTTCTTCTTATCTTTCTCTGAAGCCAGCGGCTTCAGGTAATTGGTGAGTTCCACCAGCTGGGACAGCAGCTGTCACTCGGTAGATACTGAGAGGGAGACACTCCTCCTCCTCTGGGAATCTACAGAAGGGGGCTAATAGTTGTGCCCTAAATTCCCATGGTCTGGGGACTGGGGAGGAGGGACATCCTCCTCTCGGGTGTTTGCGGCCGATGGGGGTGATGTAGTAGTTGATGGTGATGACGGTATGGCCGGTGTAGAAGGACATGAAGCTGATGGTGTTTTGGGTTGAGAAGAACTTGTGGCGGAGGCAGTATTGGTTGTTAGTTGCTCACCAACTGAAGACGGAAGAGGCCCGGTACTCGGCCTCACCGTACCAGGAGCAGCAACTGGGATCGGAAAGGGAGAATTGGCATTCTCCACCAAGTCAAACTCTCCCTATAGCGCTTGGGCATCATCCTCGGTTGGGTTTATAAGCTCTTTAGATTGAGCATTTTGTTGAGCTGATGAATGAAGTTGTCTCCTTTGTAGGGAAGCCCCTTCATCACTGGCTTTCCGATCATCATCAATCACCACAATGATTGCGGCTGGCTGGGGCGCAGCTTTCTTCACCTTTTTATTCTTGCCCTAGGCCGAGGAAGAACGACACCTTTTTAGTTGCTTGTTCTCCAGCCGGGGACTCTAAGAGGAAACGCTTGCACCGGAAGAAGATCAATGGTGCCTGTTCGGGTGAGAGCCTCCTTCAGCAACCTTAT
The DNA here is from genome assembly GCA_002018475.1 of Nicotiana obtusifolia. Classification (NCBI taxonomy): domain Eukaryota; kingdom Viridiplantae; phylum Streptophyta; class Magnoliopsida; order Solanales; family Solanaceae; genus Nicotiana; species Nicotiana obtusifolia. Next base: position 144,754 of record MCJB01017224.1, read on the forward strand.
AGCCTCCGCACAATCAGCCAAAATATCCTCCTCGGGGATGGTAACAGAACCCTGTGGGAGACCTAAATTCAACAAAAAGAGAGGTTAACCAATTTTCTTATGAACAAAAATGAAATGAGGACAGAATGAGTCAACTTACCATGATTCTTGGCCTTCCATCCGTATTTGGGGGCTAGTTCCTTCCACTAGCAGGTCTCAGGCGTGGCGATGTCCAGAATCTTCTGAACCTACCGGTCTAGGCCTTCAACCCTTGGAGGTGTTCACCAAGTTGCTGAGATAATAAAAGAAGAAAGATCAGCAACGACGTGAAACAACTTTTTTTCAGAAAAAAAGACATACTTTGAACTTACATGTACGAGTTCAGGACTCAGGGAAAGATGGAGTTGTGGCCGGGATGATATCCCTGGTGGTAACAATGACAAATCGCTCTATTGATCCACGGTCATTATCGTCATCCATGCTGGTGAATAAAGCATGGTGGCCACGATTGCTAAAATTTATTACTCTCCCACGAAAAATCTTGGGGGAATAGAGATTCATTATGCGAGCCAAGGTGAGCTCCTCCTTCATGTCCTAGCACAGCCGCCGTAGACAGGCCACCGTTCGCCACAGCGAAGGGCCCACCTATGCCAAACTAATATGGTATTTGTGGCACAGCTCCAAAATTATGAGGTCGAGTCCTCCACTCAAAGAAAACGTACCCAAAGTGAATGGGTACGGATAAATATACGTGAAGCCCTTCTTAGTGAAGGTTACTCGCTCCACCAGTTCGGGAGCGATAACGTTCAGGTCATGGCAATTACATTTCTCCTTCACAGCAGTAATACGCGAAGGGCGAATAGAAGAAGGATATATACCAACGGCCAAGTGCGAGAACTTGAAGAAGGCAACTTCTCTTCGCAGTCCTTGGCTGTGTTGAGTCGTTTGGGGATGATGGAGTTCACTGTATGAGGGTCAGTATCAACGTTGATTTCTTTATCTTTGTTCTCCATCGAACCCCCACCAAGGAGAAAATCGGAGTTCTTGAGAGAGTTAGTGAAAGAAGCCATGATCAGCAGAAAATTCTTTGAAGAAGAAGATTCAGGAAGGATGAAAGCAGGAAAGAGTTGAATGCAACGAAGTTGAGAGAGTTTGTAAAACTGTTAAGTGTAAAGAAGGAGAATGCGGTGTATAAGTAAAGGAATAGACGGCTAAAATTGTGGCCATGATTACCTCGAGAACTGGCGAAAATATTGCTAAATTATGGAGTAACACGTGTTCGGGGTATTAAATGCGGAGAGACGTGCGTGTAATCAAGCGTCAGAATCTTTTCAGAAGGGTTCAGAAAATTTTCCGCCAAGAAAGAAATCTTCACCAACTTCCCGGTGACACAAAGATGTACCACCGAAAGTAGGGGGACTATCTGTATAGGGTAAAATCGATTCACATTAAATTTTCAAATATAGAGTGAAACGTGGAACCGAGGATAGACGGAAGACAAAGCTAGTGGAAACCAAGACCGAGGACAACAGCTTCGGTTGGCATGGGGTAGACCGCGAAGGGAACATTGCTAACGAGCGCAAACAAATATTTGACACCGGAAGACATTCAATGAAGAATACTCCTCAGTATTAATTACACAATCCGTAGAATTTTGGCATTCATAGCCTGCCGTTACATATTCATCCATGGCCCCATTATTGTCATTTAAGAAGGGTTTGATCCTAGGACCTTGTTCTCTAGGTATAGCTATAAATAGTGACTTCAAGAGCCATTGTAAGGCACAAAATTTTTGACAAACTTATGCTACACATTATTCCAGGCTTAATATCACTTTGTTTTCTATCTTACAATACTCTTATTGCTGTCTTCGGAAGCCTTGCTCCCGGAACAAGTTGTCTACTATTTTATCTCAATTTCAACACTAAGTCTAGCATTTCTATTTAATTTATTTATCATTTTGGATCAAATCGATTCGCTTGTCTATAAAACGTTATAAATTCAACTCTATCGTTTTACGGATAAACAACAACAAGTCTAACTTATCGGGCTGGAAAATATTTCCATCGATCCATTTTACTAACCGTGGTCGCATTAAATGATCGGTTTAAAATACTTGTCATTTTGCAAAATTAACATAAAATTAATTATTTTTTTCACCTTTACCCTTATTCAAATAAATATGGAGAGAGATTAATGTGGCAAAATTAAGAGTAGTATTAAATTGAGGCCAGCCAATAAATAAGGACAACTTACTCAAATTATTCCCGTATTTAATATTTTCTTAAGGGGCATGCAAAAAAAAATATGACAAATAATATGGACCGGAAGGAATATTACCTTAACTTGTTTAGTAGTTTTTAGGGTTAATTGCATTAAACACCTTTATAATATGACTCAGTTTCAGATACACCCCTATATGTTAAAATCAAACACTTACACCCTAAATCAATAAAATCTTACACTCATACCCCGTATGAAATATATTCTACCACTAAGTATATTAAAATATAATTATTAAAAATAAATTAAAATTACAAAGAAACCTCTTAATTAATGAAAATACTACACATATTAAATTCATCTAAAGAAGTAAAATTTAAGATAATTTTGAAGCGGAAGAAACATTAACTAAAATAACAATAAAAAATTTCTATATAATAAAATATTATAAGCAACTTGCATGTTTAAAGTGGAAGTGAAGTTATTACTAATAGTTGGTATATCTTATGAAGTAACTTATGTTAATTTCTTATTTATGAGCTTCTCGTTTCAAAAAATATTTATCCGCTTTGTTATTCAGAGATGTAAAAAAAAAAAAAAAAAAGTTTCAACAAAAATAGTTATCCTTTTTTTAAATTTCATAAAATAAATAAATTAAAAAATAATTTATAATTTCACTTGTATTTTAATAATTATATTTTAATATACATAGTTGTAGATATACCTCATAGGAGGTGAAACTATAGAATTTCTATATTACATATATAGGGTGTAAATATTAGATTTTAAAGTATAAGAGGTTTATCCAAAACTGAGTTATATTATAGGAGTGTTTAGCATAATTAACCATAGTTTTTATTTCAACTAGGCAATTGTGTATAAAAAGATCGTTCGTTTTTGTTATTTAACGAGTCTCTCACGTATTACTTGGTCAAATTTTAAGAAGTAAAGAAAAAGAGCCATAGTAAATATTCAAATGTTTTGTAGGTGATTGTAAATATTCAAACCATGTGGTTTGATTATAGTATTATGTTTTATTTATTGGAACAATTGTTTATTTATTTATTCAATTCAATGAAATCTTAATTCAAATAGATCATTTGTTCATATGTGTGCCCTTTACTTATATAGTAGACGATTTAGTGTATGGAGCTTTAGCTCATGCGCGGAAGATTAAATTGTCGGTTCTTGTAAGTTATAAAGTTAATGTTCACAATCAAAGATGAAACTGGGTAAAGCATCTTGATGATTGTAGCATAAGATTAAATTATAATCTATCTTGATTATGGGAATGGTTTAGTTCCGACTTCTTATGCTAGTACATTTTTGTGTATTGAACGGACCAAGTAGAGATAAGTGTTTTTGTACTGAATGTATAAAACTACATCTCTAGCTCATTGAATGTTCTTATACTCTTAATCTTGATATAATTATTATGATCAATGTGCTTCGTTCATTATTTTGATTTATTAAAAGGTATGACTCAACTGCGAGTTAATGTATTCATGGTAAATTGAATAATGACAAAGTGCATTTGTGAAATAATAATTAGTTGATAGAATCCGTGTCTTGACCATTGAGATTGATGATACCCCTTTATGGATG
>MCJB01017235.1:0-13526 GCA_002018475.1 Nicotiana obtusifolia
ACCATAATCAGATAATATGAATGACATATTTGTATATAAGCTCTTCGAGAGCCTTCGTTTATTATCCACAATCTAATATTGTCGGACACTACAGGTGTCATGTGCCTTCTAGACAAACAACTAGCTCTTCAGGAGTTGTTGATATATTTTGTACTATCAAATATTGCTCAGACACTTCTGGTATCATGAGAGGAAATTAAGTCAAATAGACAATATAAAAAAATTGTTTAAGCACAAGATAACACCTCTTCCTAATATTTTCCTACTTCAGGAGGAAATTTCAATTGTGCTATTTCTTCAGGAGCAAATTTAAAATATGAAATATTGAGTATATATTCTCTTAATCATATTAACTCTTCTGGAGGTGAATTGTAATATATTTACATCAAAAGCGCGTTCATATTTACGGCTTTATAATATTATCACATTCACTTCAGGATTAATATTTATCTAAAATTCTCATCCTTCAGAAAATCGAAAATAATTATCTTAATGAGCATTAATCACATCAAATTGTGATGCTTCAACCTCTTTTAAAATATATACTACTTCAGTAGCAAATCGAGGCGTGCATGTAATATAGAGAATATTTCTCTAGCTTATCTTTAATTGTAATCGTAGAAAGCCTAAATTATCACTTCTGGTGGTCATAGGCATATACCACTTCGGGTGGTTAACACAATTTTGTTACAATGAGATATACAAAACATAACCACTTCTGGTGGTTGTATATTTTTTGCAAACTCTACAGGAGTTTAAGTGGATCTAACAATGTCATCCACTTTGTAATCCATTATTAAGATAATTATGATGTAAAACTTACAAAATAGGTACTGTATATGTAACATATAACCAAGCAAGTGATGATAAAGATATTAAAATATAAGCAAATAGCTCAAATTAATTTATGCAAATTTGACCACTCCAGATGTAAGTGATATCTACATCACTACTGTCAAGAAGAAAAACTCACCACCTCAAGGATATAATCTGCCTTATGATGCTCGTAATGAACAAGATCTAACCACAGACATAAGAACGTCGCCTTACATCGGAGATGAACACTTGATTTGAATAAGCTATGCCTCTGAGATGTTCATTCTAGAGAACTCAATTGAGCAGCTAGGCTGTTGAACATAATTGGCGTGCATAACGACGCGAATAGAGAAAATAGTGACGACGATGAAGAGAAACAAATGCTCCAGAGTAGCTCTGACCCTGGGCCGAAGCATACGAGCAAAACGTTCTTCAACCGTTATAAACGTCTGTTTTGGATCCATCTGTACATCGAACTAAAAGAAAAAGGGCTTTCCTATATATATCCCTAAGATTGCACAATCAACCTTTTCGTATCATTTGGGGATTATGGGTCTTCGCAATATCTTGCTCTTTGCCTAATTAGGATTCTCGAATAGAAATTAAATTCGAAGTAAGTGTTCCAAATGGCAAAGTTCGTGTTGATAACGTATTATAAAATAAAGATTGTAAAGTAAAGAAATCGAAGACAGATATAGAGAGAGATTAATATATTATTCAACTTCAAACTTATGTACATAATGAATTGAAAACTCCTCTATTTATAGAAGAAAGGAAGCAGCTGCGCGGCTTTTCTTGAGCTTCTTATAAGCTGTCTGCATGAGCTGCTTGCAACCTGTATGTTTAATAAAAAGCTGCTGCAAATCATTTTATTGAGTTGCTTGCAACCTGTCTGCATCAACTGCTTGTAGATAAATTTTAATAGAGTACTAAAACGGATAATCTTCTTAAAAGATTATCTATAGCGAAGTAATAAATGAACATCCAAGTTATAATTATTTTCATAACATGTTTGGACTATTTGAAGATCTTTGTTGGCCAAGGTTGTGAGAGGATGGTAATGAATCCGGCCTGTCCAGGCAATAAATAACGGTACTGCCATAATAATAATTGCATAAAATTGCACTCAAGTACGTGGTTTACTGATCAATATGAGATAAAAATTATAGGAGATGTGATTTAAATTTCAGCGGGGATAACAATGCAAGTAGATGATTTTTTTTTTTTTTTCCATGTAAGTCTTGACGAGTAGAGTGTTTGAGCACTATTATTAGTGGGAGGTAATATTTATTGGGTGATAGTCAAAATATGCGTAAGTTGATCTAACAGTACGTTTATAAATTAAAAAGTACTTCTTATATATTACTCTACGAAGTAATTTGGTCGGGGAGAATAAGTTATTCTGAAATTATAATATCAGAATTAAATAGTGATAAAATTATTTAATGGTAATATTTTTATTGGTAAATATTTGATTTAGGGACTAACAATAAGATATACTTGACATAATATAAACTATTTGTTTGATGTATACTAGATATGTTGGAATAAATTTTTATTTCTAATTTAACCTTAATTTTTTAAATGACTTCGAGGAAAGAGTCTTGGAGAAGGGTATCTTTGTCATTGTAATATTTTATACTGGAATTAGTAATCTTGAATTATTATCACACCCTCAACATATGATAGAATAATATTACAATTATGGTATAAATTAATTTTGGGATTGCTTATTCCGGAATCAAATACGATAATATAATATTGTATTTAATCTCGAAATTATTATCCCTAATTCCATCAAGCAAACGACCCCCATATGTTTTATACATTCATCTCTTTTTATTTTGTTTTGAACAGAATAACACCTTTGCATATTCATAAATTCTTTAATTTTGAACTTTCTATTTTAATGTTAATGATATGCTCTTATTCGTTAAAATATTGTGATAGGTTTAAACTTACAAATTTTAAGAGTACTACTATCTTCCAAAAGTCTTTTTTTTTTTTATATATATAAAAGAAAGAATTATATATTGTCCAGTCAAAAGGAAGGAGTAACAAGTGTAAAAATAATGGCATAAAATTTGTAAGCAGAAGGGGAGAGAGAGAATAGTCCTTTTACCCTCTGCTAGGCTGCAGAAATATAAATGTAAAAGGAAGAACACCATGATTTTCAGTGCCAAAGTTATAATGGTTGGTGACAGAAAGGTCACTCTCAAACCATCAGACACAAACAAACTCATTCATTCATTCACCACTGGTCATCACTGCTCTCTTTTCCTTCTTTGTTTCTCTCCATCAGAATCAGTGTAGCTAAGAGTACAGTTCCTGTGACCATAGCATCTTTCCTTTTGTGCATAGACCGTTCACTATGCAACAACTCTTAGTTTGATGAAAAACTTGAAATCTAACTGTGTTTGAGTCCCTCTTTCGGTTGGGAATTTAAAAATGTATATCTTGTTTGGATCGAAATAATCAAATATCATGCAGAATTTTTTTTAATTATAATAAATATGTTGTTCTTTCTTAAAAACTAGCAAAATCAAATATAATAAGTAAATTAAAGACAAACACCTAACATCTCTAACTTCTAAGGTTGAATTAGCCTTAAAGTTATTTTCTTATCTGATACCCACGCTCCAAATGTTCAATCCTCAACATGCAAGATCTCTTTAATTATATGGTCTTTGTCAATCCTTATGATCTCATGAGCTAGTCCATTTTCTTATCAGATTTCTGAGGGATGCAACTTATTACAATAGGTTAAATTAAGATGATATATATTCTATAATGTTTAGTTTATAGCATTTAATTCTAGTAAGACATAAGTTGAAGCAAGTTATTACTTCTATGTCGGTCATATAGTATCTTAATTGTAGTTTTCTGCTAATATCTCATACTCTAATCAAATTGCACTTAAAAGTTAAAGTAATCGGTAAAACTTTTTTTATATGGTTTCTGAAATGTACTAACAATATCCGAAATCTAATTAAAAAAACATTAAATTAAACCTGGAAACAAGTCAGGTCAGCAACTTTTTAAAGGAGCAGGTTGAAGAAATAACGGATTATACTAAACAATTTTCTAAATTAAAAATAGAGTTTTCCTGGCAATAAGGAAAAAAAAGTATTGAAAGATGAAAAGGCCAAGATAGGTTGTGACTTGTGTCAACTCGTAAACTCTTAGACTTGACTGCTGGTGAATCTCAGCCTACTTTATGCTTTCATTATGTTTAATGCAGGATACTACTTACTTAATTTAACAGATCTAGTCGTGTGAACAAATTGATTTTTTCTGTATTCGATCCTTAGATACTCTACGTTATATTAAACTTATTAATTTGGTTTATGGAAAAAGAAACTTAGTAATTATGCATTTGAGCTACTTAATTGATGAAGTTTCAATTTTATATCGGGTTGATCATAGTGCAAAAGATGTAAGTAATTATGAGTGTCATTAAGGACAGGATTCAGAATCTTAGCTATGACCCCCATGCATGTCTAATTAATTAAGTTAAAACCTTGTCCAGAAAAGAGATTGTGGAGTGATGTTTTATACTTCAATATCACACAAGAGGGATGGTTTATGTGGTGTTCAATTTTCACATACACTGATTATAGAAGAACGCGATTCTTCTATGTGTTCCTTATACTACTGTTTAGGAAATAGTAAATGCGGAAAGTAAAGAACACAAGTATTTTTACGTGGAAAACACCCGGCTTAAAAGGTGAAAAAACTATGACCTACTACTCAGTAGGATTTTCCCCAACACTTCACTAAATTACTGAGCCAAAACAACATTTACAAAACTCTTTGTAAACCTAAGGATTAATTCTAATCCCGTTGTGGCAACCGGCCTCTAACTGTTGCGACAACTTCAAGTTAACTCTAACTTTAATACTCAAAGCACCTAATACAATTGCTTCTAGATAAAGCTGAAAGGTACAACTTGAAAACACCTATAACAATTGAACTAGAATAAAAGACAGACGTTTGGAACTGGTTCTTCTATCTGGTTCATGTAGCTTCAGGTTCACACACTTGAATCACACAAGCATTGTTTGTAAAATGCCTTGCTATTTTGCTCTAGGCTCACGTTTAACTTCAACGTTTGTGCGTACCTGTAAAATGAGAACACCCTGCAATATATGGAGTTAGTAGAATAGAAAATAACTAGAGTTCTAATGCTACTCATCCTTGGTGGAAGAGTTCTAATTATCTTCAACTTCTAACTCCTCCCTTATCTTGGATAAAATTCTTTTCGAGTAAGGAGTCCTTCTCCTTATCATTTATGCAACCTTTTTCAGGTTATCTCCTACACGTGCATTCCTTATGCTTGAATCTGCCCCTGTCTGTGTATACTGTGTATGGACCTAGTTGATGCTTGAGTTCCTTTGTCAATCATAAAAAAAAAACTTCACTTGGGCCAACAAATTCCACCTTTTTGATGATGAAAAACTCTGTGCTTTTCATAAGCATAATCCCTGTTTCAACTCAGCTCAACATCAACACAAAGTTAAAACACTTTTCATTTTAAAGTCACTAATCAGCAAGGACCAGGTTCATTAGGTTATAAACATCACAGTTCAAAGTAAAAGCACAACCTATCTTCCCTCTTTTGGCATCATCGAAAAGTTGCATAGAAATTATGTTAGATAACTAGATTTTAATAGAAATTACTCATGGCCACTAGGGCTACTTCAAATGCAATCATGGAGTCAAGCATCATTTATCAATCTAACGATAATAGCCATCTAAGAAGTATCAACAAACAGTTAGAGCACAAAAACAGTTAAATTGATACTTAGTCATCCACAAAGCATAAAGAGAAATAAAAACACTGGATCATGAGCAAAAGAAAAAAAATTCCATCCGCGTCACTGGTTGGTCTAACTAGGCTAGGAAGGTCTTAAGGCTGGGAAGGACCAGGTTCTTGGTTCTTGGCTTGAAGCAGTTTCAGCATATCTTAAAAAATGCCATCATTCTTCTCTTTCTTCTTTGCAAGCTCAGCTCTGAGAGCATCTCTCACAGCTTCTACTTCTGCTAACCTCTTCTTCAGCCTTACATTTTCAACATCCTTAGCCATACTCTCTTACACCAAGGCTCGCACTTTGCTGTTCACAGGTACCTTTTTGGATGAACTAGGTTCTTTGGAAGTGGTTGGACTTCCAAGCAGTCCAAGTGTTTGCCCCAAAGTGATCCTTGCTTGTACCAACCTCCCATTTCTTGATGGTACCTTAAAGTGGCGAGTACAGCCGTGAGAATAAAACCATAAGGTACATCATGAGTTTTGTTGCTAGTCAGAACCCTATCGAGTAACTGGATGATAAATCCAGGCCAATTAATTTGCCTCCCATTGTCTAGACATTCCATAAGGACCAGGTCCATGAATGTGGCAATGTGCCTCCCTTCCTGCCTAGGCAGCACAACTTTGTTAACAAATTCGAACAACAATTTGTGGGGTGGCTTTATCTCACTTTTGTGTATAGCCTTGGGCTCAAGCTCTTCTTCATTGTCACCAAATTTTCTAGTAATGGCAAGGGCAGTAGGGAGATTCTCTAAACTTGGCTATTTGAGTTTCTTGTAGTCATTGTACCCTGCAGCAGGTACACCTAAGATCTCTCCCAGTTCCCTGTCATCAAAACTCACATTCATCCCCTTCACTACACTGGTGACTCTACCATTCTTGATCTTACAATTTGCCATGAACTCCAAAATCTCAGTTCTGGCAAGCTTTCCATCCATCTGAAGGACTATGTCTTTCCAAATCCAGCAGCATCACCATTCGTCTTAACCATCTTGTCCTTCTATGCATCAGATTCTTCTTCTTCTTCTTCTTCTTCTTCTTCTTCTTCTTCTTCTTCTTCTTCTTCTTCTTCTTCTTCCACTCCATTCTTCTTCTTCCACTATTTTCACTTTGTTGGACTTCAAGGCAGACCTGGTTCTTTTGACCAAGGTAGATGGCCTGCGGACTTTGTCTTTAAAATAAACTTCTTTGTAGAAGTCTTGATCTTCTTTGCCTTTGGAGTCACAACCTCCATTTCTTCTGCCTCCTCTTCATCCTGAAAATCCAGGTCCCTCTCATCAATTTCAACAGCCTTAACAGGCTCAACCACCTTTTTCTTTTCCTTAGCAGTTGCTTTTCTCTTACTTTCTTCTAAGGCCTTTTCCAGTTCAGCTTCACTCTGCTTCTTTTGACTCCTTGTACCTCTTCCTCTTGTAGGAGGAGTCTCTACAGGGATAGACAAGGCAACCTTTCTTTTCTTGTTTTCCTTAGCAGTACCAGGGACTCTAACTCCTGAACTCCTTTTCTTTTTTAGATTGTAATTGTCAGACACCTTTTTCAGTAAGTCTTCAAGGGGTTCCTGCTTAGATGGAACAGGTTCTTGAACCTTCTTCCCCAATCTAATCAACTCCTCAGCAGCTTCTCAAGACCCACTTCCCCTTTTTTCTTTCACACTTACTTCTATTCCAGCCGATTCCTCACCCCCTCCTTCCATAACTCTTATTTCTTCAGTCAAACCAACAGGGGTTGGTGAAGATTCAGTCACTCCTTGTCCCATTCCCCTCACATCACCTTGAGCGCCCTCACTTTTCTTTTCTTTTCTACTTTTATTTTTACCACCCATTTTCTCAGACTCAACAGTCTCCACCCCGGCTACTTTTCCTACCAGGACAAATCTAGTTTCCAGATTTGCAGTAACCTCAGAGGTTACTTCAGATGTAACTTTAAGACTAGATTTTACCTGCTCTGTTTCAGATGAAATAGTTTTTTCCCCCTCAGTCGCAGATTTGAAAGAGTCTTCATATTTTTGGGGTTCAACTCCCTGACTTGCCCTCAACTGCTTATTGATTTTCTTGATTTGTTCTTTTCCAGCAACAACCTTGCGAGCCAGCTTATTGAACCTTCCTTTCTTAAAGGTGGGTATGGTTAAAGGTGTGATGGATGGTGCGGGTGTTCTTTCCTTAGGTGGTGATGAAGGATTCTCAGAAGGGTTTTCCATCACTGTGTTTGGGTATGAGACAAGATGAGTATTTGTGTGTTTGGAAGATGAGAGAAAATAGAGAGAACTTTTGACGGCCTGAAAATTAAGAATTGAAGAAACAACTAAGGCCTAATCAATTTAAAGAGGTAGAGTTTAATTGGGTAGCAACTACTTTTTAAGAAGTTCAGAGGTCTAATCAACCTGGGAGTAAGTTTTTGTAAGTTTGAGGAGATGTTTATGACTCTTCATAGAATCTAGGCACTTATTGCATTTTTTGGGACTCTTTTGAATGAAACTGGTTCATTTCGTAATGTATAAGCTCACGAAGGTTAGAATTAAATGGGACTCTCCTCTTGATCATAATCCAAATATAATTATTCCAAAATAAGCAGAATACGTACTAAGTAATCTTTATGAACCAGGTTCTTTACTGAGAAATCTCTTGTGTAAGTCTGAATTTTCTAAGAAAATAGAGATAATATCATTAGAGATTAATGAGTCATGTTAGCACATGGCACAAGAGTATACTGATGAAAGCATGAGACTGAGAAAAATCTAATTTAATTATGTACAAAAATTCACAATTTCTCTAACCAATTTTTGAGTTAGAACTGGTTGCTTTTAGGTGATCTTAATCATCCCTAATTCTAACCTGTTCCTTTCAAAGTGATCTCTACTTAGAGCATTTTGAAGATGTCAGCTATTTGCTTATCAGTAGCACAAAATTTCACAGTGATAAAACCCTTCTCATAGTTGTCCCTCAAAAAATGATGCCTAACATCTATGTGCTTAGTTCTCTTGTGATGAACTGGGTTCTTGGTCATACTAATTGCACTAGTATTGTCATAAAAGATGGGGATACAACCTACATCAATTCCAAAGTCCATTAATTGCTATTTGATCCACACCAATTGAGCACAACATGAGGCAGCAACAACATACTCAGCTTCAGCAGTAGATAAGGCCATTGAATTTTAACTTTTTGGTGGCCCAAGACACAAGACATGAGCCAAGAAAGTGTGCCATATCTGAGGTGCTCTATCTATCCACAAGAAAACCTGCATAATCAGCATCAGTATATCCTACTAAGTTGAAATTACTACCTTTTGAATATCATGGACAAAGGTAGTGGTGTCTTTTAGGTATCTCAAGATCCTCTTGACAGTAGGCAAGTGAGACTCCTTTGGACTTGCCTAAAATCTAGCACAAAGGCCTACAGTGAAAATAATGCCAGGTCTGCTAGCAGTGAGATACAACAAAGAGCCAATCATTTTCCTATACAACTTCTAATCAACAGATGAACCAAGTTCATCTACATCTAATTTTGTGGCAGTTGCTATAGGAGTGTCAATTTCTTTAGAATCTTCTATTTTAAACTTTTTAAGCAACTCTTTCACATACTTCTGCTGATAGATCATTTGAAGTTTGTTTAATTTGTAAGTCTAAAAAGAAATTAAGCTCACCCATCATACTCATTTCAAATTCACTCCCCATTAGTTTAGCAAATTCTTTACTTAACTTATCAGTGGTTGCTCCAAAGATTATATCATCAACATATATCTAAACTACCAAGAGGTTTTTACCTTTTTGTTTCAAGAATAATGTATTGTCAATTTTACCTCCCTTGTAGCCATGCGCAAGCAAGAATTTTGATAATCTTTCATACCATGCTCTTAGAGCCTGCTTGAGCCCATAAAGTACCTTGTCAAGCTTGTACACACGATCATGACATTCCTTGCTTTCAAATCCTGGAGGTTGCTTGACAAACACTTCTTCCTTTAGATAGCCATTGAGGAAGGCAATCTTGACATCCATCTAATGGAAAGTGAATTCCATATAAGCAGCAAAGGCTCTAATTGCTTCCAATATTGCAACTAGAGCAAAAGTCTCATCATAGTCTATGCTCTCCTCTTGACTATATCCTTGAACCACCAATCTTGCCTTGTTCCTTGTAACTGTTCCATCTTTGTCATGTTTGTTTCTAATGACCCATTTTGTCCCAATTACTGATCTGTCCTTGGGTATTGCTACCAGATGATAAACTTGACTTCTCTCAAATTGGTTGAGTTCATCTTGCATTGCATTCACCCAGTCTGCATCCTGCAAAGCCTCAGCAACATTTTTAGGTTCAATAAGAGATAAAAAAGCATCAAAAGCACAAAGATTCTTCAAACAAGATCTGGTTTTGATTCCAGAGGTTGGATCAATAATTATGTTCTCTATGGGATGAGAACTTTGATACTTGTAAGGTTTCACAACCAGCTGATTTCCCCTAGATGTTCCTTCAATGTTTTGTTTCTGAGGAACAGGTTCATGGACAGGTTCCCTCGAGGTTTGAGGATCAGTCCCTCTTTGTTCAGTTCTCCCTGTCAAGTTGCCCTGGGTGGAAGGACCTGTTCCATCCCCTGTTCCTTCCTCTGGTGCAGCTTTAGTATGGGCTGTGGTTTCATTTGAGTTTCTTACCAGCCCAATTGCTCCACCATCATGTTCCTGCCTCTCAGAAAGAATGTTAGTTTCATCAAAAACCACATGTACACTTTCTTCTAGACACATAGTTCTTTTGTTATAAATCGTATAAGCTTTACTATGTGAAGAATATCCCAAGAATATTCCTTATCACTTCTGGGATCAAACTTACCTAGGGAGTCTTTACCATTATTATGCACAAAGCACTTGCATCCAAATGCCCTAAGATGGGATATGTTTGGCTTTCTCCTTTTAAGTAACTCATAGGGAGTCTTCTCAACAAGAGGTCTATTCATGCACCTATTTATGATGTAACATGCAGTGTTCACAACTTCTGCCCAAAAACTATGATGAGGCAGTTTACTAGGAAGAAGCATAGTCCTAGCCATTTCTTCCAATGTACTATTCTTTCTTTTAACTACTCCATTTTATGTGGAGTCCTAGGAGTAGAAAAATTATGATTTATTCCATGCTCATCACAAAATTCAGCAAATTTAGCATACTCAAATTTAGTACTATGATCAGACCTAATTGATGCAACTTGATTACTTAGTTGTTTCTGAGTTTTTCTAACAAAAGAAGCAAACATGTCAAATGCTTCATCTTTAGATGTTAAAAATAATGTCTAGGTAAGCCTAGAGTAATCATCAACAAGCACCATCACATATCTCTTACCACTTCTGCTCACTGTTCTCATTGGTCCACAAAGATCCATATGGACCAGTTCTATCGTCCTGGTAGTGCTTACCACTCTCTTGCTAAGAGGATCTTACCTGCTTCCCCCTTGCACAAGCCTCACAAACTTTATCCACCTTAAACTTACTGTTAGCAGCCCTATCACCAAGTTCTTGGAGATTAGTTTGTTGAGTTGACTTAGACTGGCATGTCCAAGTCTCTTGTGCCAAAGGAGGGAATCATTATCCAACACACTTAAGCAAGTGAGTTCATTTACTGAAAGTGTGGATAGATCTACAACATATATGTTGTTCACTCTTTTTCCCTGCAAAACTATCTTGTTAGTGGTAAGATTAATCACAAAGCATTTTGTAGAGGTGAAGGCTACCATGTTACCTCTATTACACAATTGTGATACACTTATTAGACTGTACTTCAGTCCATCTATCAAGTAGATGTTCTCAATAAATTGAGAATCAGTCTTACCTACTTTTCCAACCCCAATGATCTCACCTTTCTTCCCATTTACAAAGGAGACATTAACTCATTTAACGTCCTCAAGTGAAAGGAAGTGGTTCTTGCTTCCTGATGTGTGCTTTGAGCAGCCACTATGCATATACCATATTTGGCTGCCCCTCTTCACTTGGACCTACAAAAGGAAATCATGGGTTAGTCTTAGGAACCCAAACGAGTTTGGGTCCCTTTCTATAAGCAAAAGGATGAATCAAATTCTTTTTACCCCAACTTAGTAGCCTATTCTTCCCTTGAACAAATTCTTTGTTCTTTTGACTTGCCTTTTACTTTTTAGTGCTTTCACTTTTATAGTGACATGTTTTACCTCAATGTGTGCAAATCTTGTTCTCAGGAAGTGTGAGGTACTTGCTTTTGGGATCCCACTTAGGTGTCAGGTTCCCAAAGCCAAGTCCTCTATTGCTACTATGGTGTTCTTGTAGCTATGAAGGTGCATCGGAGGACCTGTTCAATTTAGAAGTTCTGTCTAGCCCATGCTTGACCTTCCTTAGATCCACCTTTAGGATTCTTATATGCTCATCCCTTTTATATAACTCATCTTTTATATTTCCTAACTTTTCTTCTAGAATGAGTTGTGTGTGATCAGCTATCTTTTAAACTGTTTCTAATTTCATTTTTAGATTTTCAGATCTAAGCTCTAGGACAGTTGAGTCAAATGCATGAACCTGGTTCTTCAATATAGTGTTCTCACTTACAGTTTCACTAACTCTAAGTTCCAGGTTTTTGCACTTAGCCTTCAAATCACACATTATTTGGACAACTGCTCCTTTTCATAATTTACATCCTCAGATTCATCAATTAGTTCTAGAAGTAACTCAGACAACTTTTCTTTAGACAACAATTTAATCTTGTCTTTGAGATGAATTACACTTACCTCAGTTTCTTCATCAGATTCTCCAATGGCTATATGTGCTTGTTCATCCTCATCCTCATCATTTGAGCTTTCTCCCCAAGTAGCAATCATAACCTTGGTTGATCCTTTGTTATTGCTTTTCTTGGGTTGAACCTGTTCCTTCTTCATGTTCATTCATTCAGCTTTTTCCTTCTTCCATTCAATTTCCCATAAAGGATAGTTCTTGATGTGGTGATCAGTCTTTCCACACTTGTAGCAACCATCATTGGTTTGCTTCTCGGGAGCTTTTGACTTGCTATAGCTTCCACTTCTTGAAGAACCCTTTCCTCTCCTCAGGTACTTTTTGAAGTCCTTGGTGATCATAGACTTTTCATCATCTTCTAGATCAGAATCTTCAGTGATTCTGAGTGCCAAAGCTCCTTTCCTTCTTAGGTACATCCATTTTCATGGTTTGTCTCCAAAGTTTATACGCAGTAAGATTTCCAATTAATTCATCCAGTGGGAGAGTGGAAATGTCCTTTGACTCCTGAATGGTAGTGATTTTGCTTTCCCAAGTGATAGGCAAAATCCTTGTCAGTATCTTCTCAACTCTATCTTCTTCAGGAATAATCCTTCCAAGAGACTTAAGCTTATTTTTCAAGGTAGTAAACCTTGTGTACATCTCTTGGATTGTTTCTCCTTCCTTCATAGTAAAGTTCTCATATTGAGAATACAGTAGAGTTCCTCTGGATCTCTTCACCTGAGGTGTTCCTTCATAAGCCACTTGCAAAGTATCCCAAATTCTCTTAGCAGTGGTAGAGCTTTGGATTCTGCTGTACTCATCTAAACCAAGTCCACAAACAAGTCATTTCTTAGCTTTAACATTCTTTTACCATTTCTTCAAGTCCTCAGCAGTGCAATCCGCTCTTGTTTTTGGCACATCTACTCCTTCAACGTTTTTCTTCAAGGTAGCTAGTGGACCATCGGTGATAATGTCCCATAGCTCATAGTCTTCTCCTATGATGTGATCTCTCGTCCTGTTTTTCCACCAAGAGTAGTACTGGCCATTAAAGAGTGGTGGCCTAGCAGTAGATTGCCCTTCCCAGTTTCTAGGTGGTGCACTCATATTAATCTTCTCCTAAGGTGTAAGCCTCTTCAAGGAGAATCCGCTCTGATACCATTTGATGTTTTATACTCTAATACCGCACAACCGGGGGGGG
>MCJB01017235.1:13546-31046 GCA_002018475.1 Nicotiana obtusifolia
GGGGGGGGGGGGGATGATTTGTGTGGTGTCCAATTTTCGCGTGCATTGACTATCGAAGAACCTGATTCTTCTATGTGTTCCTTATACTACTGTTGCGTAAATAGTAAATGCTAAAAGTAAAGAACACAAGTATTTTTATGTGGAAAACACCCGGCTCAAAAGGTGAAAAAATCACAACCTACTACTCAGTAGGATATTCCCCAACACTTCACTAAATCACTAAGTCAAAACAGCATTTACAAAACTCTTTTTAAACCTAAGGATTAACTCTAATCGCGTTGTGGCAACCAGCCTCTAACTGTGCGACTACTTCAAGTTAACTCTAACTTGAATACTCAAAGTACCTAATACAATTGCTTCTAGATAAAGCTAAAGGTACAATTTGAAAAAACCTACTACAATTGAACTAGAATAAAAGACAGACGCTTGGAACTGGTTCTTCTATCTGGTTCATGTGGCTTCAGGTTCGCACACTTGAAGCACACAAGAATTGTTTGCAAAATGCCTTGCTATTTTACACTCAACTCACATTTATCTTCAGCGTTTATGCATACCTGTAAAATGAGAACACCCTGCAATATATATAGTTAGTGGAATGGGAAATAACTAGAGTTCTAGTGCTACTCTTCCTTGGTGGAAGAGTTCTAGTTATCTTCGACTTCTAACTCCTCCTTTATCTTGGATAAGGTTCTCTTCGAATAAGGAGTCCTTTTCCTTATCATTTATGCAACCTTTTTGATCAGGAGATATCAGATATAACAACTTAAGCTTATCTCCTTCACGTGCATCCCTTATGCTCGAATTTGCCCATGTCTGTATACACTGTGTATGGACTTGGTTCATGCTTGAGTTCCTTTGTCAATCATCAAAAGAAACTTCACTTGGGCCAACACAGGGCATGTTACTCTTCTAAGCGGATAGTTGTATCAGAACATTATACAAAGCAACTGATTTTCGTATAATTATGTTCCCAACAGTCAACGCTAGCTCATACAAAGTAGAGATATGTTTCCATCGATGTAAATTACACGTTTGACTAAACGTGTAGATAAATATAATATCATAAGCTTGTGGCAAGTTTCACCTTACTCAATTGTAAAGTATAGTTTTATTTTTGTAAGGAGAGTGTAGATAAAGCTAAAGCATAAAGCATGGTTGGATCTAAAGGGTTGGTTGTATATTCACCTGAACACACTAATATTTATCTAGACATAAATATTTTGACTGTTAACCCAATTATTATTATTATTATTATTATTATTATTATTATTATTATTATTATTATTATTATTATTATTATTATTATATTATTATTAGCTTAAATTTGATGTAGGAATCCATAAACATTAAATTCTAATTCTGTCTCTGGAACCCTAAAGAGTCCTACAAGTAGGGCTGTGCATCGGTGGATCGGATCGGATTTAGCACAATTCGGATTGTAAATTCGAATTTCAGATTTTATAAAAAGCAATCCGAATTCAATCCAAGTTAAGTTAGATGGGATTGAATTTTAAAGTTCGAATCGGATAAATATTTTAGATTTTCAGATCAGATTGTACGCCTTATTAAGGCTACTAACAATCTAATTGGCTACTGCACTTTTTAAGGCTACAGTTATTCACCATTCTATTAATTTGAAAGGCAACAAATGTCTTGTAACGACCCTACTGGTCGTTTCAAGCATTTGCACTTCGCTCGTTAGTTTGAGGGATGAGTAGCTCCATATGATGTATTATGTCTTGTGTGAATCGTCGATTTTGGTTTTCAAGTTATTCGAAATCGACTTGGAAGAATGAATTCCATTGTTGAAACTTTAAGTTGAAAGAGTTGACCAAGTTTGACCTTTTTGAATTTGACCCCGGAACAGAGTTTTGATTGTTCCGTTAGGTTCGGATTGTGATTTTGGACTCGGGCATATGCCCGGATTTCCATTTGGATATTTCTAGAAGGATACGGCACTAATTGGCGAAAATGGAAAATTTAAAGGTTTGAAAAGTTCATAAGTTTGACCGGAAGTTGACTTTGATGATATCGGGTTCAGATTGTGGTTCCGAGAATTAGAGTAGCTTCGTTATGTCATTTCGGACTTGTGGGCAAAATATGAGTTCATTCCGAATTAATCTGAATATGTTTGGGCACGAAGTTCATTATGTTTTATTTGAGGTGCGATTCTTCGTTGCGATGTTGTTATGTGTCATTTGAAGCCTCGAGTAGGTTTGATTTATGTTACTGGACTAGTTGGTATATTCGGACGGGATCCCGAGTGGCCCGGGAGAGTTTCGGACGAGGTTCAGACCATTTCGTCGCATGCTGCAATTTGGATAAGGCTGTTGGTTCTGGTGTGGCCGCATCTGCGGTCAACTGGTCACAGAAGCGACTTCGCAGATGCAGGGTTTTCCTTCGCAGAAGAGAAAAGGGCAGATGAATATGAAGGCCACAGAAGTGGGATTTGTTCCGCACCCTTGACATCGTAGAAGTGGAGGGCTAGGTCGCAGAAGCGTGATTCGTTGTAGCAGCGAAAGCAGTGGTCGCACCTGCGTGTGCATAGAAGCGGAATATGTTCTGCATGTGCGATAGGCGAATTCCAGTTATTCTCCGCAAAAGTGCAAGTTTGGTCGCAGAAGCGGCCCTTCGTTTGCAAAAGCAAAAATCGGTGGGCAGAAGCTATATTTTCGAGGGTTGGTCGTTTTATCCTCATTTTGAAACTTGGAGCTCGATTTTGGGCGACATTGGAAAGGAATTTCATCAAATGGATTGGGGTAAGCGTTTTATACTCGATTTTGATTATATTTCATAATTCTATCTTCGTTTTTGGTAATTGGATTATGAATTTCAAAGACAAATTGGGGGTTTTAGCGTAAAGTTTCGTAGAGTGAGTTTTTGAGTTTTGAACATTAATTCGGAGTCAGATTTGGGTGAAACTAGTATGGTTAGACTCGTAATTGAACGGGTTGTCGGATTTTATAAGTTTCATCGAGTTCCGTGGCACGCGCCCGGGTTGGACTTTTAGGTTGATTTTGGGCTTTTGATAAAGATTCGACCTTTATCTATTGGGGTTGTTTCCTTTGGCATTAATTGATGTATTTGGGTTGCTTTTGGCTAGTTTTAAGCCGTTCGGAGGTCGGTGCGCGCGGGATGGCATTTTTGGAGCATCGCTTAGCTTGCTCGGTATTGGATTTAGCTTGTTCGAGGTAAGTAACACTTCTAAACTTGGTGCTGAGGGTATGAAACCCTGAATTATGTGTTATGTGATCGATGTTGAGGTGACACGCATGTTATGTGACGGGCGTGTAGGGGTGCACCAAGTGAAATATGATTTAGATGATTCAGTGGAACTGAGTAGCTATCTTATCTGAACATTTTTACTGCACTCTATGTGTTAGAGCACTTGAGCGGTAAATCATGCTAGAAATCATGTTTAGGCTATATGCTGGTACTATTGGGACCCACAGTGGTCGTTCTTTGCTCTTGAGTTATTTGCTTAATTGCAATTATGTACTCAATCGCATTCATCATTTCATATCATATCTTAGTCTCTATTATCATATATTGTCACATCTCGTATCATTGATTACGGCTGCTTAGTACGAGTGTTGTGAGCCCGAGAGACCGAAGATATTGATAATTGAGTGAGGCCGAGGGCCTGTTATGAGTAATATTTGTGGGACCGGGCTGCACGCAGCATCATGCTTTATTGATTCATGCCAGGATTTGGCTTATTATAACACCTGGGCTGGATCAGCCCCTTTGGAGTCTGCACACTCACAGTGGGTGCAATTGCTAGCAATTATTTGCATTGGGCTGGATCTGCCCTGGTTTATTTGTATTTAGATTCATTTGCATTGGGTTGGACCTCCCTGGTTTATTTGCATCTTCGGTTGGATCTGCCTTGGTTATTTCCATTTGGGCTGGATCTGCCCTGTATAGCATTGAGTGACTAAGTGTGCTGCGTATTGAGTATGCTAAGTGAGAATACGGGACGATGAGATTGAGTACAAGGAGAGTGTGAGTATATGAGTTCATCATTGAGATGCATTGTATTTGACATACGTACTTGAGATACATGCATAGAGATGCATTTCCTTCTGCTACCCGGCTTTGGTGACATTCCTGATTTTACCTGTATATTGACATGTAGACATATAGATATATTTTCCTCATGGTATCGAAAAATGAAACATCTTATTTATTGTTGAATGGCTTTTGGAAAAGTCACAGTTTTCAAACTTATTCATATGTTTTGGTATTTCCGGTGAAAGCTTTGGGATTTACTGTTATACTTGAAAAGCATGCCTATCATTCCGTAACTTTGAACGAGTTGAGCATCTTACCTCTAAGTTATTTTCATGTCCATTTTATTATTATTGTTATGACTGTTGCTGGTTATTGGAGTTGGACTCTAAACCTTTGTCCCAGCTCGTCACTACTTTCAACCTAAGGTTAGATTTGTTACTTATTGAGTACATGGGGTTGGTTCTACTCATACTATACTTCTACACCTTGCGTGCAGATGTTGGATGCTGATGTTGCTGCGTACAAAGGGAGCTGGATCAGAAGATGTATCCACGTTCCAGTTATGGCTATCACTAGTCCTTGGTAGCATTAGATTTGAATTTTGTTCATTTACATTTCAAATAGATATTGTAATTATTTTAATTCAGTTTTTGTAAAGAAATCTAAATCTTAGACGCTCATGATTTGTACTACCAGTCCTTGAGAAATTCTTGTATAATAGCAGTTGTATTATCATTTCTTTTCTTAATAAATTCTATTAAATTGGATAGTTATTAATTGGCTTAACTAACGGGTTGGGTTAGGTGCCATCATGACTAGATAGATTTTGGGTCGTGACATGTCTTTTATAGCAATAGACAAAATAAAAGTTTCATAGCAAAATAAAATAAATTGAAATTCCAAAATGTCTAATAAGGGAGAAGCGTCGTTGTCCGTCAATAGGAAGGAGAGAATAAGAGTGAGAGACACAGAGGTAAGACTTAAGAGAAGCGGACAGAGCAATCTGAAGAGAGGTTAGAGAGAGACTTCGATATAAACTAAGAAAGAAGAGTCTGAAGATAAGCAGATGAAATGAGAAGAATTAACCCTAAATGTAAGTCTAATATTTATACATGTCCATAATTCAGATTTCGGGTCGGGTTGGATTAAAATTATACCAATCCGAATCCAATCCGAATATCCAAATGTTTATAAAACCTAACCGTATCTGATTCGAATATCCGAATAGAGTGAATCAATTCGAATTCTCGGATATCCGATTCAAATACATATCCCTACCTATATGTCTGAAGGAAAGCTTTTTCCACTTGTTTCAGCTATAGAGACCCCACAGTTAATGCCTCTGTCTTAGTGCTTGTCATCCAAAGAAAATAACTCCTGATAGATTTGGTTAGAGATTAAGCAGTTTGTATATAGTAACATTCTAGCTGTTTCATTAGGTGTGGGAAAAGAAAATCCCTTTTATGTCATTCTAGACAACTCCCCTCGTGCCGAGGTCTTTAATTCCTGGCACATACATAAGCAATCAAAGTATAGTCAATCCTCTCTATAATAACCTCGTTTATTTCGATATTTTTTTAGCTTTTATAGTGAATGATTGTCATACACCTATAATAACATTTGACGTTTAAATATTTTTTTAGTTGTTATAGATAAAAATTATCCAAAAATCAATTATTTTTCCTTTTTAGAAGTTATACATAAAAGATAAGAAAATTATTCAAATTTAAAATCTCAAAAAATATGCATATATTACTAGATAAATATTGAAAAAATTAAACACATTATTAATAAATTCATACCTAATTTATAAAGATTTAAACTCTAAAGCCGACATTTTAAAGCTACCTAGAAATATAAATTCTTTCAAGATTGATGGAAGAACTTTGTAATTGCAGCGTGTTTTGTAGATTTATTCTCTTACTTGCAATATAAGCCTTGAATTGGCGAAGATTCGTGTTCAAATTTTCAGCAAAAATGTATCCACTAGTTTTCCCTTGAAGACACAATCTAAGAGCTTAACCATTAAATTTTCTACCTAAATAGTTTGGAATTTGTCCAATGGAAAAGATATCATGTGCAAATCTTCGAATCTTATATCTTATGCAAGATAGAAACTTTGTTTAATGGAAAATATTATGTGCATATTTTTAAAATTATTATTAGTAATGTTAATAGTTCTATATGGATGTTATAGGGAGGTAATTTTATAAATAACGTTCTGCTATAAATATGATTGTTGCTGTTATAGGTAAAAAGCTGTGATAGCGAGGTAAAATATAACTTAAAAAATCGATTAGAAGAAAAACTTAGTTTCTATAGTGAATGGTTGTTTTATAAGGATGCTGTTATAGAGAGGTCTGACTATATCTAGCTTTTGCAAATCTGGATAGCTTTGGACTGCCCTTTAAAATTCACAGCAATCACATGAGGGTAAGATCTGTTTAACCAAAAAAAAAGCTTTTTTAGTCGGAGCAAATAAATAGAATAATTCAGTTTTGTAAAAACCAATTTACTTAACTTTTACAAATATACTTGATACGAGAAAGGAACAACAATAATAGAAAATAAAACTAAGAGAATAAAGAAATAGAAATCTTACTGATGATTGCCGCTTTCTTCTAGTAGGAAAGAATAAGATCTTCCAACAATAGAGAATAGCACGAATATTGGAAATTGATAGTATAACTCAGTAGTTTTCTCGAAGGGGATACAAGATATGAAAAGGTTATTTTTACGGTGGTACAATTTTGTAACCGCTTGCCCTATTTAGTTCCTGTCCGTTACTAGTATTTATTACATTAATTACATAGGTAATTTGTAAAGGTAGAAGTACTAATAGCAAGTCGCGCACAATCAGGGATTCAACTGATTTCTTTTCATATTCGTGACTATTAATGATCTTTCCGTTTCTGTCTCTTCCAATGACCTTAATTATTAGCCCCGTACCTTTTTTCTCTTATTCAGCTAATAGGTACGGTATCTTCATAGACGATTATGTGGGTGTTGTTCATATTTTCTTTGCACATCATTTTATTGATTCAACTTTTATGACACTTGTCATCGTAATATTAGTCCACGTGGTGAGTTTATTTTTTACCCAACAAATAGTCCCCCTACTTTCTGAATATTTGGAAAGTAAAAAGTTTATTTATGGCAGGAATATTTTGCTGCCTATTCCCGATATCATTATGATGTGTAGTAGAAATGAAGAGACCTATGTCTATTCCATTTAATGCTCGAAACACATGTATTATTATAAGTAGCTCTGCGTTTGAAGCAATTTCCTAGGCGTAAACGGCTCTGTCAGTTTGATATGACAGTTCCATGATGACGATTCATGATGACATTTTTTCCTTATAAATACGGGATCATTAGCCCTCTAAAACTTCTTCTTTTTTCCTTTGTCTTTACCTTCTTCCTCAAACCCTCTTAGTGATTTCCTTTATCTTCGTATATCTTCTTTCGTATTAATAATGGTTTCTAAATCTTCAATTCCTTCTGCATTTTCTGCTCTTCCTTATCGTACAATAATAGTCGATGATCTACCTTCTACGATAGCTCTGGTTAGGAGTAGAAGGAGGGGTGGTAGGCTTCGTAGCCTAGGTTCAATGGTGAAGGTTCAATGGTTAATAGGAACACCTCTTCTTCTAAGAAATATTCTTCAAAAGTTTGCCTCTTCTTCCAAAATCAAAACTTTTGCTATTCCCAGATCTTCTTCTCACAGTAAAACTAAGGATTCCAATGAACCATTGCTCGAACCCTTGGTATCTGAAATTGTTCCACAAGAATTCTCCTTTATATTTAATTGTGATGTATGGAACAAAGAAATAACTTCTATTGAAGGTTGTAATGATCATGTTGACCTTTATTAGTCCCTTATCAAGCATGGTCTTCTTCCCCTAATTCCTATAGAGTGCTACTGGAAACTGACTTACCAATCATGGCTCCTGGTGAAGATGATCGTATAACCACTTACATTGAGGGTTATTCATTCATCTACACTTATCCTTTTACTCTTGGATTCTAACCCCAATATATCCAGTGATTCTGGAATTTAGCCGTTATTTCAACATATGTCTTGGGCAAGTAGGACTGATAATGTGGAGGATAGTAGTGTGTCTTCGCTACTTGTCAGTTTTAGTTTCCGCTCCTTTTACTTTCAACACCTTCTTCATTTATACTCTCTCAAATTCTTCCTTGCTGGTGTATTTACACTTATGGCAAGAAGTAAAAGAGTCTTGGTTAGCCCTGATGATGATCATGATAGAGGTTGGTATAGCAGTTTCGTGGCTGTCCCAACTCATGAGTTGGTAGGAGAAAAGAACGTGCCTTTTCCTGAAAGATGGAATTTTCCTGTAAATTACGTTATCTACTACTTTCTTTCCTCACTTGAAATAGTAATTCTTTCGTTTATATATTTTTCTAACGAACATGAAAGTTCTTAGTGAACACCCGAATTTCTGTGGATGGGTTGAATTGCTGCTATTTGTTGCCCCTATGGAACAGACAAATTTCTTTCCAATAAGTTTGGCTGGAAAGTGAAACCCATGGTATGTTTTGTCATTTTGTCGTGCGTATTTTTTTGTCACTGCTTATTTTGATATCCCTTCCTTTTGTATTTCAGGATTTGATATCCATGATGTTCGCCCCTCTTTTGCTCCTGCTATTAGACTTGACGTCAACACTGCTCAGGAGCATATTTTGAGTTTGTCCTCTTTGAAGAGGAAAAATAAAGAAACTCCTGCCTCTGATGAGGAGAAAGATGAAGAGATGAGGATTCTTTTGTGAAGAATCCTCGAACTAGGAGGCAGATTGTCCTAGAAGATGTACAAAGCACTCCTCAAGCCCAGCCTTTGAAGATGTACCTTTCTGTTTGGTTGATGAACCCGAAGACACCCCGCTAGTGATTTCTGAAGAAGAGATTGCTAACCTAATTCTGGTTCCTCCTTCTGTACTAGTTGAAAAGCTTTTCCCCAAGGGCTTGAGGGTGATGAGGATTTTAATTTTGTCATCAAAAAACAACATCTTGCTGCTCTTTCCATAATTCTAGTTGCTCCCGCTACCGCATCTCGGGATGAAGTTGGCCCTTCCAACAAGGGTAGAATGAAGCAAGTAACAAAGTCCCTTAGGGTATTAATCTGTCGAGGAAGCCTGATCGAGCTGCCATTTGGCTAAAACCTCTAATTGGTCCTCTTGAAAGAGAAAAATTAGACTCACATTCCTCGATCACCCTCATGAATGATGTTAGTCATTCTGCTTTTAAGGTATATTTCTTTGCTTCTACTTCTTTCATTTCTTCCCTGTCTTATGTGTATACCGTTTTTTCCTCCACCTTTTTTTTTACAGATATTTAGCATGTACAGAGCTGATGAGGAGATTATCTTGGACCGACCAGCAATTTGTTGAGTTAGGTACTAAAGCTGACAATTGGAAGGAACGGTTTGAGAGCCTTAAGTTAGAAAAGGATATTTTGGACAGTGATAAGGATGGTTTGGAACAATAACTCAGGCTAGCTATCGCTGAATTGGCAGTGGTGAAAGCGTCGACAAATAAGACAGATAAGGAAAGGCTAGGGTAGAAGCTACTTTTGCCCCGAACAGCATTCAAAGGCTACCAAAGAGATTCTAAGTTTGAAAGAACTTCTAAATAAAAAAGAAATATATGCGGGTGAACTAGTTCGTGATTTTTCCCAAGCTCAAGAAGATCTTCGTGCCTTTTCCAACAAATTTAGATTCCTTGAGTCTACTTTGGAGTCTCTGAAGGTTTCCTATGATGCTGTCGAAGCTGAGAAAGAAAGGTTGAGGGCTGAAGTTGATCAGTTAGAAAGAGAATATGAGGCTCTGGAGGATAGGCTAGCTTTGGATGTAAGTTCGGCTTATCTCCGCACTCGCTTCGAAACTTTGACCGAGGCTAGCCAAAAAGGTTTTGACCTCGAAGCTGAACATGCTAAGGCTAAAAAAGCTATTGAAACTACTCAAAAAAGTCCAAGTTTTTCTATACCCAAGAATGAAAGTCTCAATGGTGATTTAAGCAAGGAAGATGCGAAGACAAATCCTCAGCCTTCAACTTCAAGTCCCTCAGTTGATCTTTCTTCTGCCGACAATATTCCTCCCCAAGATGCTCCTTAGCTTTTGGAGCTTTTATTTGTCTTTTAAAGACTTTTTACAAGATATCAATTTTAATATCAACTTTCGGCATTGTTTTATATATGTTTTATTTTATGCTCGTCTAATTTCTCGAGTATTTTATTGCATTATCTCGATATATTGAATGCTTTAATATTTCGTGACTAAATACGTACGATCTTAATTATAAAAGAGAGCCCTTTTATAAAATTGACACTAATGAAGATGGTGTCTCGTCTTCATATTTGTGTACAAATAGGAAGTAATTTGAAAGCTTTATTTGAAATTTCAAGTAAATATTCATATATATCATCTCTGCAACTTCTTTCTTGTGGCAGAATTACAAGTAGATTTTAGGAATATTCTATCCCATGACTATTTCTGTATCCTCAATTTTAATTCAAATTTAATAGCTCTTCTGGGAGTTTTCTTCTTCAATTCTTCACTTTCCATTTCATCTTTGAGCTTTTTTTTTTTTTTTTTTTAAATATAAGTTTTATTAATAGAAGCAAAATACAAAAGTGGAGGGGGCATGAACCTTACCTCCAATACAAAAGTAAATGTACACTTAATCATCCTAATGTGATAACTAAATATACCTAAGATATGGTAAGGTGTTAGACCTATGGTGATGTGGCAATTATCTATTTTATATTGATAGACAATTGCATGTACAAAAACAAAGTGAACTTGATCTAGGTCAGCTATACAAAAAGGTACATTTGCTCCTGCTTCTATTATGTGGTTTGGAGATGTGATTCCTTGTATGTACATCTGATACCTAAAAGTGATTTCTAGAGTTCTCAAAAGAGTGCCAAAAAAGTGCGAGCTATCTTCAAATTTTCTTTGACTTTGTAAAGAAAATCCAAGTTTAAGATGGCTATCAAACATATCTTGTGACTGGATATCATTGTTGCTCGTGCTGTTTGCTGGGCAGTTTTCCAACTGCTGCTGTTGAGACTAGATGTGATATGTGCTGAGGACTGAGGTTGCTGTTGGCTGTTTGGCTCTTTGTATCTGGGAGGGATTACTGCTTGTTTTTGTGGTTGAAGTTGATGTAGCTTGCTATGTTTGCTGCCCATTCTTAAGTCAGCCTTTAGATGAGTGCTTGGATTGTTGTTGCTCCTGTGTGGTTGCTTCTTCTGCTGGTAATCTGCTGGCTGTGTTTCTATGTCTTGACACTGTTGCTGATATGATTTATGCCTGTGTATTTCCTTACTCCTGTGCTGCTTCTGATGGAGGTCTGTTGGTGCTACTATGTCCTGTGATGACTGCTGGCTTAATGTCTTGCTGCTGTACTGCTGAATGAAGTCTGGTTTCCAGTATTGCAATGTGGCTGGGGATGTCCGAGATGATTGTTATAGTTGTAGCAAATTGAACACCAAAGGTGCTAATACCACACCTTGCAACTGCAGTAATAATCTGGACCATTTCAAGCTGCTTACAGTATTGTGAAGGGTGCTGGGTTCAGTGGTGAGAATGGTGTTTGTGTTGTTGCTATTTTGGATATTTGTTTGCTGCTGATGATATGGTAACTGTCCTTGTTTTGTATAATGACTTGGATGTTTTGTGACCCTATGATCTTCAGAGTGTTGCTTTAGTTGATTGTCTAATAGGAGTGCTTCTTGCTCATGTAGTTGCTGCAGACTTTGTGATTGCCAGTCCATATTGCTGTTCCTTTTTAGCAGTGTGATGACTGGGTTCCAGTGCTTTATAGTGACAAAGGATGTCCGTCTTGCTGTTCCTATGTTGCTGCTGATATTGGTCGAGTTCCTGTGTTGTATGCTAGCAAGGAAGATCCATGATGATTGTTGTAATTGCAACAGATTGAGCATTAGAAATGCTAATACCACACATTGCAATTGCAGCAATGATCTAGCCTCCTCCAAGTTATCTGCAGAGTTGGGAAATATGCTAAGTTCAGTGATTGTTTCCTCTGAGTTCACCTTGATGATTTTGATGACTTTTGAATCTTTGCTGATGTTGTGGCTTTCAAAATTGATGCAGTTGTTGCTGAGCTTCTCATGTTGCTTGTATTTGTGTGTTTGATGAGCTTTCTTATAGTAATTGGGATCCAGACTACTATCCAAAGAAGCAATGTAATGATACGTTGCTTCTTCAGTAGTAAGCTGCTCCCTCACAGTGATTATTTCATGTGATTGACTACTGCTTGAATCCAGGATGCTGGTGGATAGAGAGGTGAGCAGGTGTTGTTGTCTGACTTCTTCTATACTAATGACCTTGATTTTGAAAGCATAATGATGGAAGCCCTGGTCTTCAACATTTCCTGCAAGAAAGAACATCATGTTAGAGTGAATCCACTGCTCCAGTTCTCCTCATTACACTTGTTGTGATGATGCTTGTGGTGGCAGCTCAGGTATAGTAGTGTGCCTACAAACAACAGGTCACAGATTATGTGAAATCTTGCAGCCGCTTCCTGTTCCTTATCATGGCTTTCCCTATGTTTCCTTGTGCCATGCTTTACTTGTGTCCCCCAGTGTACCAAAGAGGTAATGTAATGACACATTGCTTCTTCAGTATTACGCTGATCCCTCACAGTGATTAAAATTTCACTGCTGCTTGAATCCAAGGTGCTGAGAGATCCTGCAGCCACTGTCTGTTCCTCATCATGGCCTACCCTAGGCTTGCCATGTCTTGCTTTGATCAAATAGTGTGCCTGCTGGTAAGTAGTAGAGTGAACAAATGTTGTGTTCTTGGGTTAAAACTTGATAAGTGACTGGTTGTGTGGTGTGTCACTTATGTGGTGTTGTTCCCTGTTAGTCCATTTGCTAGAGGTTGTTGTGAATATCTCAAGCAGTTGCTGCAGTACTACTTGGTGCTGCATTTCCAGTGATAAATCTAGATTTTCCTGCTTGCATGCAATAACAAACAAGTTAGTTGATGTGGTTGATCTTTGAAGTTAACTGCTCCTGTGTTTCCTGCAAGAAAAGAGGAATAGTTAGTGTAGAGACACTGCTCCATTCTTTCTTCACCATTGCTGTTTTGCTTTTCACCGGGTTTCTTTTCCTTTAGCAGTGTTACTGCCCTTTGTTTCCTACCATTCTTACTCTTAGGTATGGACATTGACTCTTATCACTGTTGATCAGTCTTCTACCTTGTACATCCAAATCATCAAAACAGTAGCATTCCATAGGTCCATAGTCCAGAGCATAGTTTGCCAGATGGTCTGCCATTTTGTTGCCTTCTCTGAGTTTGTGTGTTACTGTTATATTGCGTCTTGCCATCAATTCTTTGATCTTTGCCACTGTTTCATCAGTGGACCATGGTAATCTCCATTCTCCCTTTATACTTTTCAATAGCATCGTTGAGTCAGTGTGGAGGTTTATGAGGAGGTGGTTATTGTGAGCACAAAATCTCAAAGCCTCTAGCGTTGCCTGTGCCTCAACTTCTGTGTTTGTGCCTTCTTGGATTTCCTTACTACATGCATATATGGCATCTCCATTCTCATCTCTCAATATGAATCCAATGGAACTTCTTCCTGGATTATCTCTGGAGGCTCCATCTGTGTTAACTTTTATCTATCCTTGATTTGGGAATTCCCAGAGCACCTTTGTGTACTTCAGAGTGGGAGTATATTGTTCCAGCATGGTGATTATGTCTGGCCATTTATGAGGGATGTTGTCTATACCTGGCTTTCTGAATTTGATGAGTAACTGAAGAGTAGAAGTAATATGGTAGATTACTCTACTGATAGTGACTGCATATCCATGTTTATAGCTGTTTCTTCTCTTCCACAGCTCCCATACTATCACTGAAGGTAAGGCCTGCAGTATTGGTTTCAATCAATTAACAACATCTGCAGTCCAGCATTTGGTCATTGCTTGGTGCAGTGTGATTCCCTCCGTGCCAATTCCTGCATTACCAAGGAAATACCCCTACACTTTGTTTGTAGCATATGATGTGAAGAAAAGATGCTGTCTTGTTTCTTTTTTGTGGCTCTGCATAACACCAGCATTTAGAGGCCATATGGTAGCCCAGTTTTTTGAAGAAGTCATCAAGTGGTATTCTGTTTCTCCATAATTTCCACATGAAGAAAGCAACCTTGAATGGCAGTCCTTTCACCCAAATGTTCCTGTAAGCATTATGAGGATGCTGCCTCTTTCTCAAGTATTCCCAAGCTGATTTAATAGTGAAGTCACCTCTGGTTTCTGGCATCCATACTAGTTTATCAAGTGCATCAGTGGAGGCTGGTGTTTAATGTTTTCCAGTATGTGTGCACCAAGTTCAATTGGCAATATCTCTCTGATCGTCTCCTCATCCCAGTGACCTTTATACACCACATCCTGAATGTTTTGTATAGTTTCTTCACATATAAATCAGGTGGGGTGACAAAATATAAAGCTCCAAGTCCAGTCCAGTTTTCAAACCAGAATAAAGAAGATCCCATCTTAGGTTGCCAACAGATTTGGTGTTCTATAATGTTTCTTCAGTCAATCATTTTCCTCCATATGTGAGATCCACCTCTTCATGGTACTATTATAGGATTGAGTTTTTTGCAGTACTTTTGGCTCATAAATGCACTCCACGGACTTGGTTTTATTCTAAAGTTCCACCATAGCTTGCAAAATAATGTTGTAGACATATCATGTAGGGATCTGAATCCTGCACCACCTTTCTCACATGGCAAGAATAAGGTTCTCCATGATGCCCAGTGCTTGCTTGGGTTTCCCACAGAGTTACACCAGAAGAATTGTGCAATCATCTTTGAGCTTGGAATTCTTCAAATTCAAATTTTTTCTAAGTTTCTTGAGATTTGTTCTTGAAATTTCCTTTCTTGAAAAATATTTCCACATATAGTCCCCTCAGTGTTTGAGTTTAAAATATAAAAACTTGAAAACTGGATTAGCTTATCTTCTTGGTCCTTTTCCTGAAAAGGAACTACAGATAGGATTGGGAATTTTTTAGATGAAGACTTCATAACAGTTTTTCATCAGAATTACTGCAAATTTGACCGAGAATAAGTGTCTTTTTGGATCTAATGTCATCATTTGGTTTGGGTTAGTTTTTTGCCTATCATCTAAAAATATTAGTAAAATTTATATGATTAAAATAAGTAATGAATCAAGAGATATATGACCATGGATACTTGATCAAAAGTAGTACTTCTTCAAGTGTATTGCATTCCAATTGGAAGGTAACACTTTCCCATCCATGTTCTCTAACTTGTATGCTACTTTCTCGGTAATGCCCCAGACTCGATACGGTCCTTCCCAGCTCGGACCTAATTTTTTCGCATTCACTGCCTGTATTGACTGAAACACCTTCCTAAGGACGAAGTCCCCAATTTTGAAATATCGAAGATTTGCCTTTCTGTTATAATATCGTTCTATTCTTTGCTTTTGAGCTGGCATACGTATTAAAGATGACTCCCTTCGTTCTTATGCCAAATCCAAATTTGTACGAAGTTCTTCGTCATTTGATAATTCATCTGTATGTTTGTACCTCAGACTCGGTTCTACTATATCCACTGAGATTAGGTCTTTAGTATCGTAAATAAGTAAAAATGGAGTTTCTCCCGTACTTATTTTGGATGTCGTTCTATAAGACCATAACACCCCTGGTAATACTTCGGGCTACCTACCTTTCTCTGCTTCTAGACGCTTCTTTAGGTTGTTGACAATTATCTTATTTGTCGATTATGCCTGCGCATTAGCAACTGGATGATATGGTGATTACTTTATTCTCTTGATTTTTCAACTTTTAAGAAATTCAGTTGTCTTTGTACTCACGAATCCATTATCACATGAGGTTTATTTTGGAAATCTGAATCGGCAAATTATATTTTTCCAAATGAAGTCTATGACTTCTATCTCGTACCTGTTTAAAGGCACCTGTTTCCACTCACTTAAAAAAATAATTAGCTAAAACTAATAAAAATCGTACATTTCCTGGTGCTTGCGGTAATAGACCTACGATATATATCCCTCATTTTATAAATAGCCGTGGTGCGATTACTGAATGAAGCAGTTCCGCCGGTTGATGCAAGTTATTTTCATACTGTTGACATTTATTGCACTTTTTTATGAAGTTTTACGCTTCATCTTCTATTCTTGGCCAATAATATGTTGCTCTTATTAGCGTTTTTACCAATGATCTTCCAGCTGCGTGATTCCCGTACTGACCTTCATGCACTTCTTGCATCACATATTCAGTTTATGCAGGCCCAAGATATCTAGCTAGAGGTCCACCGAACAATTTTCAATATAAATTTCCTTCTATCAAACAGTATCAAGCAGCTTGCACTCGTAATCGTTGGGACTGCTTTTATTCTGGG
The DNA here is from genome assembly GCA_002018475.1 of Nicotiana obtusifolia. Classification (NCBI taxonomy): domain Eukaryota; kingdom Viridiplantae; phylum Streptophyta; class Magnoliopsida; order Solanales; family Solanaceae; genus Nicotiana; species Nicotiana obtusifolia. The sequence continues at coordinate 29,984 of MCJB01017235.1, forward strand.
CAATATTCCATACTGCAAATAATTCATAAATTTATTTCTCCAATCCCACGTTAGATTATTAAAATTTACCTCATTTTGAGTTTGATCGAGTGCTAAATGAAATAGATGCACCACAATTGCATTTTCAGAATTCGTCAAATCAGCCACCGATCCTAGGTTTGTCAATGCATCTGCTTCTGCATTATCTTCCCTTGAAATTTGAATGGCTTTTCATACTCGGAATTGGTGTAACAAGGCTCATACCTTTTCCATGTATTGCTGCATTCATGTCTCTCTGGCCACTTAGTTCCCTTGCATTTGATTAACCACTAACTTAGAATCACTTTTGATTTCAATTTGGTCGATTCCCACTTACTTTGATAGCTCCAGAGCTGCAACCACTGCCTTATACTCGGCTTCATTATTAGTAATGGGATAATATTTTATCCCTTGTCTAATAATTTTCCCTGAAGGTGATATTAAGACAATGCCCAAACTTGCTCCCTTTATATTTGAGGATCCATCAATGTATAAAATTCAAGTCCCCAAATTAGATCTGGTACACGCCCGTACTTCATTTTTCAGCTTCAGGAAGTAAACTTGAACTAAAATCTGCTAGTACATGTAACTTTATGGTAGTTCGTGGGTGATAAACGATACCATATTCGCTAAGTTCAATTTCCCACTTGGCTAATCTTTTTGATAACTCATGTCTATGCAAAGTGTTTCGTAATGGAAAAGTAGTTACGACATATATGGGATGACATTGAAAATAAGGTCATCATTTTCTTGATGTCATTATTAATACCAGCGCGAATTTTTATAAATGTGGATATCTTGTTTCAGCTTCTGTTAAAGCCTTGCTAATATAATAGATAAGAGATTACATACTTTTTCTTTTCGTACCAATACAGCGCTCACCTCAACTTCAGATACATTTAAATAAACGAGTAATCTTTCTACATTCCTTGGCTTCGATAAGAAAGGCAGCTTTAAAAGATATGCTTTCAAATCTTTTAGTGCTTGTTGGCAATCATCCGTCTACTCAAACATATTTTGCTTTTTTAATAACGAGAAAATTTTG